>JAPDSC010087609.1:67751-81152 GCA_026290005.1 Latrodectus geometricus | reverse complement strand
TTAATAATTTATAGAAGTTTTAAACATAGTTTCATAAAGTACTCATATTTGTATATTAGAAATGAAAATAATATATTATGCAATATATTTTTTTTAAATTATTAATGTTGAATATTTTTAGACGACACTTCAAATTTAAGTTTGTTCTTTATATTTAACTATATTGCTTAGAAGGTTTCAGTTATTTTTCAGTGCATCAAAACACTCTGTCTTCAAATATATATTTACATACGATGCTATAAATATTTCTCTCCATCAAAATTTCAAAGTTTTAACTCTCTTAATTGAAAAATCTTAGTTAATACAGAATATTTATAGTTCTTAGAAATTTATTTTTTTAAAAAATATATATAAATATTTTACCTTAATTTTAAATTATGATAAATTGTATTAAATAACGATAAATTTTAAATAAAAGTGTAATAGAGTGTTTATAAAAAGGATATTGAAATAAATTAATTTTGAGTTCCACAAACTGATGCTCTAGTCATCAAGATATATTGTTTGTTGGTAAATGTATTATGATTTGAACTTTTATGATATGAAATTCTTAGAAATATTTGTGAATATTTTCAAAAAATACTATGATATGTAAAAATGGTATATAATTATCATTATATTACATGAAAGTTACTTTTAAGATATAATATTATTTAAAATTTAAATGTAAATTAAATTAAGCACTTATTTTTTGAATATGTAAAACTTTAATAAATTTTATATTTTATTTTATGAAATGTGTTATAGTTTTATAGAATATTGTGTTTGTAAAATTATTTATTGTTACAAAGTTAAGCAATATAAATTTATGTAATATTCTATTTATAAAAATGGTTATTACGTAATTTAAATGGTAATATGATGATTACTTTAAATTGAAAATGCATCGTAATATATTTATTTAATATTTTTATATTAGTTATCTATTTATTTCATTTAAAATTATCAGATGTTATATTTATTGATAACTTTGAAAAATAATAAATTCTTTGAAAATTGGTGTATGCGATTTTTTTTTTTGAAACTGAATTTTTGCTTTTAGAAATTCGACTCGTAATTATAGGTTTTTCAATGTAAATTTATATTCTACTTGAAAATCAATGTTGATAGTCATTTACCCTACTGAAAATAAACGAAGAAAACTCGTAAGAAAATAGTGCAATAAACTTAAATTGTAGGGGGAACTAATTCCCGAAACTAGTTCGGCTTATAATAACATTTAATCTGTTTTCTTTAGCCTCAATTCTTTTTTCAGAACATAGTCTTTCAATTTCATAGTTTTACTTTGTTCCCAAATCTTTTTTTAGCCATAAAAATTGAGAGAAAAAATCCCATATTCCAGAAATTCTGGCGTAAGAGTATTAAAAAAGAATTTCCTCGCCAAAAGAACAGCATTTAAAAGAAACATTCAAAGGTAAAAGAGAATGAAAATAAGAAAAAAAAGTAAGTATAATCGTTAACGTAAATATGTTGAAGTGCTTTTCTGCAAGTGATAGGGGAAAATCTGGCGCGAATTGCTTATATCTGTTTTACTTAACGGTATTATTATCTTACAATATTATATTAAGTTAGAGTGAAGATGGTCATTCTAGAAAATTCATTGCAATCTCTATCTAAAGAATATGTTCATGGAGAGAGTTTTTGAAATTTAGGGAATAAAAAAATACAGTGCATCCCTCTATAGGTTTTTTAGAAAATTGTATATTTTGATACAAACTCAAAAATAGAAATTCATTTGGAAATTGAAATTTATAAAACTAATAAATAACGAAATCATATTACATTAAATTTATGGATTTATAAACTAACTTTCAAATTATGAAAAGAACACATTTTCAATTAAAAAAAAAGTGTTATATCTAAATTAGAATCATAGATTTTCTATAAATTGTAAATTAAGTCCAACTTATTTTTTAAATCAATTACATTTACTGTGTAAGTTACAGTTACTGATTATTAAGAGCATTAATTGGATTTTTTTAAATAAATTAGAACTTTAACATCTGATTTTTAAATGAAGGAAAATATCTAATAGCTTTTGTAACCAAGCATTAGACAAAAAATGATCTAAAATTAAGTTAGAGTTTTTTGTGATTACATTTTAATATAATGAATATTTGATATTTTAAAAATATTTACAATAGATTTTTATATTACAGCAAAATCATTTAAGCAGTCATAATGAGAGTGTGGTATATTGAGTTGAAATTTGTTTGGTTCAACAGCGCGTATGTTCAAATCTCTCCTTGGGTTTGGAAGTTTGTATTGGTTTAGAATAAACCATAAGTCCTAGTCTAATAGCCCTCTATTAAAAAAATTCACCATTGAACGATAAACAAATAAAACAGTGGACAGAATATTTATTGATATATTATTTATTTTAGGCAATTTATAATTGAGAATGTTGGAAATATTTTACGTATTGTATTTTATTTGGTTAATAAACATTTATTTAGCTATGGGCTTTTTGTTATCTTAGAAAGCCTTAGTGCTAAAATAAAAAAAAGGGAATCCTTTGATTTGCCTAATGAAAAATTTTTTCTTGAACGTCACTTTGAAAAACAATTACTTTCGTTAATTTTAAGAACGATGGTAATACAAAGTTAAATATCATTTTTAAAGCTAATTTCTGGTATTTAACTATTAACATTTCGGAAGTTAAAATTTTACACTTTTGCCACAATAAAGTTAATAACCCAGATTACATAGACCAATTTAAGACATTGTGCACTCAACATATTTTGACTGCTGGAATTGCTGTTAAGACACAGTGGGTTTTATTGACATGTCACAAGAGAGAGAAAAAAACAGAATCATTCTAAGTACTTATCAAAACATTTGTACATAAATAAAGAAAAACTATTAATTTAATATGCCTTTCTATCGTTCAATAATAGCTTGGATTAAATACAAAATCTTCTTGGGATACACATAACTTACAATGAGCTACTAAGCACACTTTGATATCGCTATTGAATTGTGCCTAAATACCTAAAACTGTCGTGAATATGTTGTTGTGAGTATGCTTCAATTTTCATATCCTTGACATTATACATTGCCGTTCATTTCAGTCCACGTGATACAAAGTAGGAAATCTTGAAAACTTCCAAGCATACATCTGACACTACATAGTGGATATACAAATTGAAATTAGATAACTTTCTATTTCAACAGTTATATACCATTGTCAAATAATTGTTAAACTGGAATCCAGGGTACTGTTATACAAAGTGCATGATGCTAATACCAGGCCATGGTCAGCCTTAATCATAAGTACTTACAAATATGCAGACATTGGGATCACTATCTGCCTAATGTATTTATAAGATATATGTGTATAACACAGCGTATTCTTAGGACCGTTTTCTTTTTAGTAAGAGATTCTAAATCACAATCTTGTTAGTTGGTAAAAACTAAAGGTGTAGATCATACTTTTGATTTCTTAATGTACATATAACCTGCTAAAATGCTTGGCGAGTTTTCTCCTTTAAAACAAGTGATCAATGTTCATATTCTACAAAAAAAGAAAGAAAATAAAAGAAAATGACTCATCACAAGTCACGTTGCAATGAAAATTTGAATCTTTGGCCCATTAAGTAATAATACATGCAAGTCATATGAGCAAATATTTCTAATTCAGAAGACTAGTTATGTGTATATCCTAATTGTATAAGTTATTTGAAAATAATTAAAGTAAGTTGTGGCAGTATGAATGCATTTCAAATAACAAATGTGATATAATCATTTTATCTCTGAATAAAATAAAAACCATTTAAAAAATTTAAAAAAAAATAATTTTCAATTGTTTTTTAAGTGACTTGAATAACAATTTTTCTCCCACTTTAGAAATTTTTATTAATATCTGGTACGTCATTATCAACATTTCCCTAGCTGATAACAGATGCCATCAATCAATTTTTCTCGTCCTTTCACTTACCCAACTCCTCCTAAAGATAGGATGAGTGAAAACCAAATTTTTTTAAATAAGATATGTTGTATAACTATAAAAAATATTCATGATGAGAAAAAAAAAGATGAAAACTCTGCATATTTCTGATTGTACGGATAAGGTGGGTGATATATCATTACTTTGGCGACGAAAATTTTTACTAAAGAAGAAGCGTTTGCCTCGTATATCAGATTGTCGCCAACGGGGATATTTTTTATTCTTCAGTATATTTCTCGCCACTCCTCGTTATTTTGCTGTTTTCAACTTGTTTTTATTGCGTTTGGCATCGCCCATGGGTTTTCCCTATCCTGGAAACTGCACTAGAGAAACTTGGTTTAGACATTTTTACCCTCTTATTGATGCTTCTTCTCTTCCTTTTTTGGATGTCTTCTATCTCTGTATTTTTTTTCAACCTCAAAATTTAGGTGTTACTGTAATATTTGACAAGATATTGCTTTTTGAGTTGAGATCTTTTCGATTTTTCCTATGCACTTTATTTCTATCGGAAATGAAGCTCTTTAGAAGGTAAATCCAATCATATCACTTACCAAGTACAATCTGTTTCATATAAGTTACTATATTTTTTCATGGTTATAAATAAGCCCATTTGTAATAAGTAATTAATGCACTGAGAACAAAATTCCAAACAATAAATTATTGAATGAAAATTAATGCATTTAATATTTAATCAATGAAAATTTAGTATTGATTTATATATAACACATTTTAATGAATTCTTGCTCATGAAGGATAATCTAACGAGAAATCACGTGTTTATTTTAAACTGTGATCGATTATAAACACATACAGAATTAATAAAAGTTGGGAACCGAACCTATGAACTGTTAAACTAAAAATCAGTTCTCTAACTATTCATCTATCAGTCGGTTACATTAAATGGGAAATATAGGACTTTTAAATAATAAAAAAATACGTGAAAAAAGCCTATTTAATTCATAAGTCATTGCTAGAACTGTATAAAACAATATAAAATTCTACAATTAAATTTCAATTGATTATATATATTTTACAAACATGAAACATCAAATATAAATTCCTACTATTTAGAACATTGTGAAAAAAGTAATAAATAATTCGTTTTACATTTTTAATAAACATTTAAAAAAACTTTTATTATTTTTTTAATGGTACAATCATTTACAGTAATATTATATTGTAATACTTTTCAATAAACACATGAATTGAATAAAGAGATGGAAATTCTAAATTCTATTTATAGAAACAAATTACAATACTATCAGGAACATATCTTGAAAATATTTTTATTGGAATATTAAATTCATATGTACTTTTGACGGAAAATGATTAAAAATCTATGTTTATCCGGTATAAATTATGTAGATATAAGATCTTCAGTGTCCTAATATTTTATATGCATCTATCAAATACACTTTATAGAAATAAATGAAATAATAATTTTAAATAAAGCTTTTTCTAGATACACGTACTTTTTAATACAGCCAACACTTATATTCTGACTTTTGATGAATGGCTTCATTTATTAAAGAAAGGAAAACGAATTTAGTTTGGAAAATGCACTTGCGCATATGCATTTAGTAGAATGTTAATTGGTCTATGATTTAAAAGTTATACGTTTAAAATTCATGAATTCAAGATCACACATTCGTTCATGTACGCATTTTTAAAAATTATTTTTATAATCTATTGTGATTGTAGGAAATCTTCGCTAAAATATCATCATAATTTATAGAAGAAAAATTTTCAATTTCATATTACTTTTGTTAATTGCAACTTCATCCATGTGTACATGTTGCTTAAAATGAAAATTAATACACTTACAATTTTCTCACTTTTATTTCTTTTTGAAACGGCATTGTAAAAGTGCTAAAGAAAACTAAAAGCAAAAGCATATGAAGTGAGCAAACAAAACAATTACGAAACACTGAAAGAGGGGAAAAAATCGATTTTGATATTTTCTTTTTCTTTGTTTTTCATCCACATGGCGTGTTACGTCGCATTACATTATGCATATGTGATGGAGAGCGAGATTGTGGCTGCATACGTTGCCCCCCTTCCCCCATCCCCTGTTAACCAATGCCATATTCTTCTTCCGAGATTATACGAAAATTTGTTCCTCATTCAGTTTTACTCTTTTTTATGATTAAATATTGCTCCTCCCATTTTCGTCTTTCTTATTTTTAATCTCATATATTTTAATAGAATCGAAAGAATAAATTAAGTTTTAGACTAGGGAATATCAACTATAAGTCTTTTAAGAAGAAAAGGACAATCAAGTATTTGATAAAATAAAAGTTTTTGAGCTTAGAACTTAATGTTCGATATTTCTTAAATACAAAAAAAATTAATGTGGTGAGATATACAACAAAGATGATAATTATATTCAAATAGATACTGTGTATAAAAATTATTTCATAATTATTTAAATATTCATATCAAGAGCTTGCTTAGCTTCAAAGAAGGCTTTAATTATTTTTTTTCATAACTAACTTAAATTAGTTTGTTTGGTCAAATTTCGTATAATTGATGGCTACATACAAGACAATGATTGCCGGATAAAGACAACGAAAATTATAAATCATAAAATTTGATATCATTGGAAAGAAGATTTCATTATATTTGTTGATTAGAAAAAAACGGATGGTTGAAATCGATAACAAATGCATATTAAACAAAACCTTTATAGATTCTCCTGCTAAAATTCATTATAATGATTTATACATAAGCAAAAATAGAAAGCACATAAAAGCAATCATTTTTTTTTCTTGTTGAAATACGTCAATCTTAAATGTTCTGCTTTGCAGTTGTTTTTTTGTTCATTATAATCTTAAATTAAGTTATAATTTCTGTATAACACTTGTATTTACTTTACTTTAATATTAGTTTCATAAATACATTCATTCGGAAACTCCGCAATTCAAAAAAAATCAATTCTTTATTCTGAACAATAAATTTATTGCTTGTACAAATAAATTATATTTTACGATGAATCATTCACATATATTTAAATTTTTGTTTTAACTACCTATAATCAATTGCAAATTAAATGTCTCAGTTAAGCATACTTATAAAGCTTGTCTTCATATAAAGAATTATTACGAAAAAACGAGAACACATGAAAATTTTTATGTTTAAAAAAATAATAATAATTTTTTTGACATTACGATATGTAAATATATTGAACTCACTTATTCACAATAAATTTTATTTATTTAATAATTATTTTAATAATGAAGTTTTAATTTTATTTGAATTTTTATAGAATTTTTATGAAATTCTATAAAATGAAGAAAACATTCTTCAGTGTATAGAATGGTATGAAACCTATGTAAAATAAATATTTTATCTAAGAAAACAACAAAGAATCAACCTAAAATACATGTTTACATTAAACTGCACTCTAAAATATTCTAGCGTTTTCATAAAATACTCTTACATTTTTATCTACGATTCTAAAATTCTTGAATCTTAGCAAGATTTTGTTGCTTTGAAACAGTCTTATTCAGACTGCTTGTCGATAACATAAGCTACTTCAGGGATGGAACGAAAAAACAAATTGACATTTGGAAGGGAGTAGAACATTTTTTTAATAAAAGTACATTTAGAGAGTTTCTCAAACCCCTTTTTCCTTTATTTGAGCAATGCCTTTCAAATCAATAAAAAATCGGTTTACTATATGTTCTATACACGAATAGAAAAGATTTGTACTTTAGAAAATGTCATACAAAGATTTTAGGATAAGCAATTTTACTAACAGAAAATTTTTACTTGTATGTCGAGTAGGTTCTTACTTTTAAGATGATTTATTTACCACAAAGGAGTTTAAAGTTACGTAAGCCTAATTAAAGCTTTTAACTAAATTGTGTTAAATAAAATAGGGTTCTTCTTAAAATTTTATTATTGGAAACGGCAACATTAGATTATTACGAGAAATCAAAAAGTATTTAATTTTTCAGTAATGTATACGAAAAATTAGCGACGTATATTAGTTCCTCTTTGAAACAAATATGAAACTTTATTACTAGAAATTAAGGATTTAGTAAAGTTAGCTGAAAAAACACGACTCTTAAGGTTATTGTAAATTTGAAACATTCGAAATTCACCATATTAAGAGGATAAAAATGTTAAATTACTGTAAGAGCCAATTATCTTACGCTGGTGCACCGAGATGATTTCGGATTGGTGCCAGCTCAGGTGTCGACTTGGCTACTTTCCCATCATTTAAAATTAAGATACATTTTGCTGTATTTAAAGCTTTGATAGGCAGTAATAGATAGCAGAACATATAGCAATATTACTGCAGAACTAATCCCCGGTAAAATATTTCTAGCACTTATAAAAAAACATGCAACAATTATAAAAAATTGTAACAAAAGCATAATGAATAGAAATCCTTCAATCAAAAATCATAAAATAAACAAAATAGCTTAATAATGAGTTCAGTCATTATATATAATATTTAAGAAAATAATTTTAGTTTATTCATAACGAAAACATTTTTCAATATTTTCAAAAAAAAAATTTGGTTGTGAAATCCTTTTTCAGAACTCTCTCTATGATTTTGAATATAAATCAATTTTGATAGAGATATTTTTTCTTTCAGTACTGTACAAACTATAATAATTATATTTCGATGCATCCTCTTTAGATTTATTGGGCTAAATTTGTTGTTCTGTAGCAGATTTGAAATCTTAAATAAAAGAGATGATGGGCTTGATCTTAGTAACTGTTGATCAAAGCAGAATATATTTTCATTGTTTGCTTATTTATTTGTTGATAAGTTTTTTCATACAGAACGTACGTACGACCCATACAAAGAAACTCCTGTAAAGAATTGATGTTCAAATTGCTTTCAGTGACCCTTTGTTATTACTCTGTCTTAAATATGTTCTTTTGATGATATTGCATGGAATATTCTCCTTTTATCCTTCTATTAAAATTTTGAATTCACTAACAATTAAAAACTGGTTTATTTTAATGATAAAGTATTTTTGAGGAAATAGTAAAATTTAAGTATTAAGATTGCTTATTTCATATAATTCATTGCCGTATTTTAACAGTATCTTTAACAGAATACGTAAATATGCTTTAAGAAAAATTTTCACTCCGAAATTTGTAATAAAATATAACCATTTTTATTGAGAAATACATTATTCAACAATATATTATATTCCTTTATTACATAAAAAATATTACATTTATTAATTTTCAGCTCTATTTCTTATTTCAGTTTAATCCAGATTCAGAAAAAAATCCATATAAAAAATAAATACATTATTTAAAATTTCGTATTATTACTTTTAGAAAAAATATTATCATTTTGGCTAGCATGATGCTTTTTATTACAATTATTTTTTTCGATAAAGATACCTTGACGTTGTCTACTTCAGATTAAAGGACAATGACATCTTACTTGTGATTGAAAATAGCAGTATCGATTCTCGATTTATTCAAAAATGTTATAGACGCTCTATCATTATTTTAGACATTCAAGTAATATTTCTCTCCTAAGTACTGCAAAATCTGGGGAAAAGAGAGGTATAGTTCATATATTCACATATTTTCTCAGAATATTGATTTAAAATTAAATATATTATTATCCTAAGGAAAGAAGATCTTTAAGAAAAATTTGTTTTATATTCACCGTGATTTTTTGACTATATCTTAATGAATACTTTTTATTCCCTAAATAATTTTTATTTGATTACTGGTTACAATTATTCTTATATTGTATTTAATGTATCTGTTAGTAAATAAAGTAAACATACTATAATGATACGGAAGATTCTTTTTAATAAAAAAGTACTGTATATCCAGCAAAACTAGCAATACACTTTTTTCCCAGTTTTTTATGCTTCATTTTAAACAAAAATTTGACTCAATATATTTTTTAAAATTCATATATATATTTGAAGTCTTCTTTTTAAAATCTTCCTTTTTGCGTTTCGAAAATTTTCATTACTTAAATAATATTTCAAACGAGGAAAAAATGTATGTGAAAAATTTCTCATTTACATACAAATATATATGCAAACTTGTGTTTACTTATAGAATTATATTAAATTGCAATACATTTTTTACACATATTTATTACAATTTATATGATTAATATGCTTTAGTTTTATCAAGCATTTATATAAATGTTTAATTAGGCAAGAAATTCTTGTTTACAACTTATAGATACTTTTAAATTGTAGATTGTATGCTTATAAGTTGAATGCAGAATATAAAGGTGTGAATACTCTTTTTCCAATGATAAATAACTTTTTTTAGAATACACAAGGGAGCATATTTCATTCACTTTTAAATGTGTTTGATTATAATTAATAATTTGAAAAAAAAATTAATAATCTATTAAATATTCACTTTTTTTAATACTTAATCTTAATTTCTCACTTTATTTGAGTACAATTTTTGAATTGTTTTCTTTAACTGAACTAAAAACTTCTCTTACTTCTTTTGTATTACGAATTATTGCACCCATTGAATCCAATTCAAGGAGAAAGAAAGTAAATATAAAAGTAAATATAATCTGATAGTACACACTCACAAATACAATGATCACACGAACAATACCGATTCTCCATTTACCCTCTTGCAACATACAATCCAATTAAAACGATGTGAGAGGTTCGGAAGTTCTCACATGCTGATCGCTCGAATACGTAAAACGGATGCAGAAGCGATACTGAAGACGCGAGATAGGGTAAACAATGCCGCAGGAATTCAGTATCACGGAACTTTCGCATTTACCCAGTTCCAAGGGAGGGCGGTCACGCATGCGAAGGATTATGACGTAGGCTTGCGAACAGAAAGAGGAGAGATGGATTGAAATTAAGTGCTGTCCTTTCCATCTATTCTGCTAAGCTGGCATGGCTTCCCCCTTGCAACACCTAGAGTCCAAACCGTGGTGATAGGATGGTCTAGGACAGCTGTTGATGTCACGAGATGTCCATTATATTTCTGGGTGTTGACAGATAGGAAGAAAGGGGTGGTACACCAACGGGAGAAGTGCTGGTCAGTTTGACGATTGACAGCTTTGTTTTGGAAATTGACATAATTAAACAAATCTTTCCACTTTATATTATAGTGCTTGTAACATACTAAGCTTCGCTTTTCATTTTTTATTAGTTTATATTGATTTTAATATTACAAAATATATGATAAAAATACTTACTAATTTCACAAATTAAATTAGTGCTATGAAAAATACAAAAAATACTTAGAAGTCCACAGAAAAATTAGGTAACAAAGTGCTTAATGAAAAACTAAAAAATGAAAATCTAATCATATTAGATACTTACAGACACGCTGCTACACTGAAACAACTGGTAACATATAAAAGTAATTCAAACATTAATTCCCATGGATACTACTGAGATCTTTTGAGAACCTTCTTGACTCTTTAAAATATATTTTAAAATATTACTCACACAATTTTCATAAATTACAAAATATTCGTAAGTTAATTTCAGATGAAAATCGAGAGAAATTTTACTCGTGATTCAGATAATTGATTGGACATATTAAATCAAATTATAAGGCATAATGCAAAACAAAAGCTCTTTAAAAAAATAACCTTGATAAAAGTTACTGATGATATCCAAGTGTGATATAAAGGAAAAATTCATGAAAAGATAAAAGAAATTGTGGGTTTGCTAACCTTAAATATTTTCCCTGTTGTTATTAATTCAGTTAAAGAAAACTTAGTAATCTTCGTAAAAGAAAAACTTTTGAAATAAATGAAACAGTTATTATTTCTGAACATTAATATTTTTTATGATTACGTCAATTTTCTAAATAAAATACTCTATAATTCAGTTCAACTTTAACGTCAAAAAATGCATTTTTATAATAATTGGTAATTCCCTTTAATAAGATTTTTATGCTTTAAAAAGTTTTATGATAACTTGAAAGTAAGAAACCAAGCAAATAATAATATTAAATATAGTCAGTTT
Source organism: Latrodectus geometricus (assembly GCA_026290005.1). Lineage (NCBI taxonomy): Eukaryota > Metazoa > Arthropoda > Arachnida > Araneae > Theridiidae > Latrodectus > Latrodectus geometricus. Next base: position 69,245 of record JAPDSC010087609.1, on the reverse strand, counting down.
CCGATTTCTTAAATTAGAATATCATAAATCTTTATTTAATTTGTATGCATTATATATATATATCATTATTTAAAATAAATAATATATTTATTAAACGTAACAAAGATATCTTGGAGTATCACAGTAGATCAAGAAAATGTGAATCATCCACCTAGAATTTATCAATGAATTTAAAAATAAAAAAATTATATATAAGGGTCAATCACCTCATTTAGTTTATTAATATTTAAGTCAAAAATAATAAATTAACTTGTACATAAATATCATGTAGTTGAAATATACAAAAATATTAAAAATATAATTTTTTTAATATCAAATTGATTTTACATATAAATTTGCATAAAATGATATCTTAAATAATCTTTTAACAATTAAAGGAAAAAAAACATTATTTAAGTATTGTTATTTATTGCATTGATTTACAAACTAACTTTAATGGCATATTTCAATATTTAATTTTTGGAGTAGAATTTTAATAAAAGTTATGTAATTTTCTTAAACTGTATGTGTTATAAATATAAATGTTAATTAAATTTTGTTAGAGATTTTTTTACAATTTCTTAATTAAAAATAATTATTCTTGAAAAAATAATTAATTGACTACAATCTTATTAAATATAAACATATATATTAACTGTATATCATGTTTGAATATAAAATCACTTAGTAACTATAAACATGTACAATAATTTCTGAATAATGAAAAACAATATTATAGCATATGTCAAATATTGAGTTAAACTCATTTATATATTCTATCTATGATATAATATTTTATGCGTTTCATAAAATGATTTGTTAAACATCGTAATCGTACTAAAATGTTTGAAAATATTTTTTTATTAAATTTCTGAAGGCGATTGTCATTAATAAAATAATAGTGAATAGTGATTAATATTAATAATTTAGTTTACTAATTAATAATTCTTTCAATGATTTGCAACAATAAAATTCATTTGAAATTTTATTACTAGTTACTTATTAATAATGAAATTAGTACATTTATATTCATTTTAATATGCTTATTAAATTGTTAGATTATTAAATTTTTATTTAATATAATTATTAGTATTTTTAACAATTATTAGTATTTTTAATATCAGCAATTAATATCAAAAAGTAATGATAAATGTGAATAATAATGTTAATGATTTTTAGCCTCATACAAAACTTTAGAAAATATTTACATCACCTCAAAAATTTACATACACCACTTTCGCTATTTGTCTGAGATACGATTTCTATGATTTTTGCCCTCGTAGGGTTCACTTCCCTCCCTCACAATGTGTACCGATTGTCAATAAAGATCCAAACCTCCCAGAACCAGACTTGATGCTTCCATTAGCGGGGTGCTTCTAGGTAGAGTTTTCTATGTAATTTGTGACACATCGCAATGATGTTTTATTTTTGCTTCAGCCTGGAAGTATTTCAGAAAAAGCAATGATGTAGGTATTAATATTTCTTCATTCTTGGCGAATGTAGAACCAAATTCAC
>JAPDSC010087609.1:0-62751 GCA_026290005.1 Latrodectus geometricus | reverse complement strand
TTTGTAATGCTCTTAATAGAGTGAATATATATTATCACTTTATAATTTTCAGGGCATAAACATAGATTTGTGATAAACATGCATACAAAAATAAGTTAAATGGTGCATGCATCTGTAAATAAAAATATAAGTTGAAAAATATAACATATTTGAAGACGTATAATGATTTTTTTTTATGATTGAAATTAGAATTCGATACATTTCTTTGTTTCTAATGTAAAATGAATATGATTTTATAGGCATGCTACGCAATTTTAAATCTATATTACAAACAATAATGCAAAATTTGAAGATCTCAAATTATAGTAAAATGCATCATGAAATATTAGTTTAAGCAGCTTATTAATGTTTTCGAAGAATAAGTATTTTTAAATAATGTGAAATTTTTATTTAATTATTTAGGTGTTTGGATTTAAAGTAACTTTAATTGCTATGGAATTAGAAATTAAAATCGTGATTATTTTTTTATTTTATTTATTTATTTTTTTTTTACTGGAAATAAATAATTTTTGAAATATATAAGATTTTTATATTTTCTTGTTCAATAAAGTGAGACGTGTTGAATTATAAGTCTGCATTTTTGTTATAATAATCAATGTATGATTTATTTTTGAATGAATTTATAAAAATGATATAATTCTTACACTTATTATGATTATTTAGTTTAAAATGTCCAGTTAAACTTCTTTTATTTGCTTCAGATAAGTATAAAAAGGCAACAGTTTAATGGAATCACAGTCTTAAAAATATTATTTAAAGTAATTGTTAATCCCGATAGTGTGTGTGCAAAACATTTTAACAAATTTCTAGTTACATTCATTATATTAAACTGCTTGCATTAAGTAAATATTTATTTAAAAAGTTACTCCTTATTGACATAAAAATTTCTATATTTAAAAAAAAACTGTAACATGGTTGAAACCAATAACTTACAAAAGCAGTTCATGCAAAAATGAATTTTCAATATATTATAATATCCTCTTACTTAAGAATTTAATAGTTATTTACATCTAAAGATAGATTTTATTGATACCATGACACATTAAATTTTTATGTAAAATATATTTCAACTAATATTTTATTTTACAATACTTGTAATTAATTAAATTGTTGAATAAATTATAATATTCATTCATTAAAATAATACATATAAAATAATACTAATGTATAATTTTATGTGTTGTAAAGATGTATATAATATGATATATAGTAGGAAAATAAGCTATTTTAATATTCATATGTTATGTCAGCTATGCTGTCAATATGGGGTGCGCTGCATTACTTTTGAACTGAAACGTAATTTGGTGTGGCATCTGATTACCTCTGTACAAAAGTGCCACGGGTGCCTGTTTAAAGTTTATTCCATTCACTGCCCATTTATACAAGAAATTCAAAAAGACTTACAGAAAAATAGAAATATCGTGAAGCTGCAAATTATAGTATATGCATATATTTTAATGAATAAAAATGAATTATAAAGAAATAATATATCTTAATATTGCATAAAATTCCTTTTCAATAATTAACGATTTTCTTTTTTCCAATACTTAAATTTGTACTAATTCTCTTCTGCATATCAAGTGATCAGTTTCGTGCATTTAGTTTACCACCTTGCTTGGAGCAAGAAGTTGAGTTCACCACATGGTCACTCCATTTACACAGAAAGACAATGAAAATATAATCACTTCAATGAGAAATTTTCTAATCATTATATTCTATAATTATTAGAAAATTAATCATTAGAAAATCAGTTATTATCAAGATATAATTTCATTTGAAGAAAAGTAAATTATGGCTGTTTTCCTGGTAATTTACAAGAATTCAACACCGGCAAGATGTATTGTTCCTGATTGGGAAGGAGTACCAACGGACATGTTCATAAATTTATAAGTTCTGCTACATGAATCTTTTAAAAAACCTTACTGAATTCTACCTTTCACTCTAACTTTTTATACTACCTAATCAAAATCATAATAGTTAAAAGTCGTTGTCAGCCACGTGAACGATTTTAAATGGATAGTAAACGTATTCATGTATTACAAAGCCTAAAACTTGGAACAGATATTAGAGCTTATATGCTCTCGAATGAGGTGTGAATAAAAAAAAATTAAACACCCATCTCTCACCGATAACATTAGCTTGTATCGAATCGAAATTTTTTTTTTCTAAATTTTCTGCTAGTTGATGTCATACGTTCTATCGTTTACATTTTGTATGTATGTTATTATACTATTAATTTATAAGTAGCTCAACGTATCAGTTTTGGAGCTTCAGTATGAAAATAGAGAATCAAAATATTACCATAAACATCAAAGAAAATTAAGAAAGAAAGAAATGTGCAATTTGCAAGATTTTCATGATCTCCGAATATGTATCCTATTTAGCACCAGTAAAATCTTGGAAAGATTTTATTGTACATCAATATATCCAATTAAACTCCTTATATTGATGCACTAATTTGATCATAATTATGTAACTAATTTTATCCCTTTTAGCAGCATAAGTCAAACATGAATTAAATTTATTATAAAAATTTAAGTCCCATGTCTGCGAAATTCATCTGAAAACAATTTTCACTTCAGAAATTTCACAAAATTTTCTTTATATCACCATGCATTGTCAGTTAGCTTTCAAAAGTTTTGATGTATCATCAAATTATGTCATATAATATTTGACATAATTTTTCTTAAAATAAAAATGTTTTATTTGTAAAATCGAGGAAAACGGCATAAAATTTAAAAGAATATTTAATACTTAGCATCGTTAAAATTTAACAACTGCAAAGCAATATACATATTTTTAAACATAACTATTTTGTGCTGAATATCAGTGGTTGAAAATGTCTAAAAGGTTTGCTCTCATGTAGAACTTAATTAAGTATGAACAGGTATTTAAAATACTTTCACATTATTAATCAATGGAGATTTAGTACATGTAATTATAAATGAATCTTCGTTTAAAATTTTTTAGCTTATTTTGCAATGTCCCCAGCATAAGAAAACTATATATATTTATAGATATTAAATATAAATGTTGAGAGAAAAAAATTATGATTCTAAATTCAAAATCATTAGAATGATGAGTAATAACATATTTTCATACATTCATTTAAAACACTTATGCTAAAAGCAACTTATTTAGCATTGAAAATCAATTCTATATTTAAAAGAAATAGCACTTTTCTACAATATCATTTTGGAAATGAAATTTTTAAGGCTTACATAAAGACTTACTATATTTAAGCTTTAAAAGATTTCACTACCCAGACGTTACGTTTCATGAAGATTTTACGTTCCAGTCCAAAGCATCCTCTATCAAAATCGTCTGAATCAAATATATTCGGGAATTGAACTTCCTTAATGTGTGTTATTGAACTCACCAGAAAACGAATAAATGTTATTGAAAAGTTTATGGTAGGTATTCTTGAGAAAATCTTATCCAGTATTGTATTTATATAGACTATAAAAATTGTCCCAGTAGATGTCTGATAGGGAATTATTCTCTAATAGAAAATATGATAATAGTATGTTGTTATCTGTGATGTCTTAAGACATATTTTCCATACTGTAGATACAATAAATGCCTAAACATTCATAAATCACATGATATATATAATCATATCTCAATATTAATAACACTATCAGATATGTACTACGATACAACTTTAACATAGAACATGCAATAAAGTTTGACGGCAGATTTTAACAGGCTTGTTTAAACGATGATACTGTTGATGTTCTTAGATACCTCATAATATATAGATTCATAAGAGCATGTGGCAAATGCAAAATAAAGCTTTTAAGTAATATGATTTATGAAACACGTCTCTAAAAGATGCTTGTCTCTAAAAGATACTAAGTGATGTTTTAAAATATGTCTAACTCAAAACATGTGGTAAAATCTAAATAAAATATTTAAATGTCGTAACTAGTAGGAGACGATAAAATTAGTATTGATATGCCTAAGATATAAAACCGAGGGCGATATGGATGTATTATAATAGATATCAGAAAATACAATACATGGGAAATACCAAAAAGACTTTTGAAATGGCATGAATAATAGAAGACGGTATTCTCTGAAAGATGTTATCAAAGCCACTTTAAAATGTAATTTTAACTAACATTTAGAACAAATACTCAAAAAAGTTTTTAAATAAAGCTAATGAACGATGATACTCTCTGAATAATATTATCAGCTATCCTAAACTATAATTCCATGGGAGTTCAAGAGGAAAATAAAGGAATGTATTTGAATTGCATCAAATTTCTTACAAGACGTCCTAAGAAATTTTCATCTGTTGTTGCATGAAACTATTTTTTACAAGATTTATTAGTTAATCAAATTTTTATCATGTTCTTATTAATTTGAATGAATTTATAATGTGTATGTTAGTGTGTGAAAAAATTGTTTTGAAACAGGTTAAACTAGTTTACATATGCAATTCTACTAGTTAAAATAATCCTAAAAAATTGTATATTTTAAACCAAAATTGGAAAACATCCAATAAATAATAATACGTTTATTTATGAACATTTTTCAACAGGATTTATAATAGGATGTTCTTGTTTGTATTGATTTTCAGTGGTTATTTAAGAATACAACAACATATAATCATTTTAATAACATATGCGTTAGCTTACAAGTCATGTTATAATGTTTAACCATCCATCATTTCGAAAGTTTATAAAATTAATCGTAATTTAAATATTAGTTTGTAAATGGAAGTTTGCTTATGATTCATTTAAGATGAGTAAACATTATTTTAAAATGATTTATAAAATTTAAATTATAGACAGAAAAAAGATTAACACATATACAATTTAGGTCCGCTCAAAACAAACAAGAGTTCTTTGTAAATATGTAAATTTCCCCTAATGAAAGAGATTTTTACTTTCATGGGGAGAGAAGTCATCTCCCCCGCATCATGACGAATGTGAAAAATGGGGCAGAGTAAGTAAAGAAGCACGCACATGCAATTATTTCGTTCCGAATTTTATTGACTTTTCCTTTCAGCATTTCTGAACTTCGAAACATGATGACAGATAACATCGAAGGTGTTTTATTATGCAGCACGCGAGATATGTTTACGACAGAGGATTGATAATAGAAAGCCATATCTGCATGGCCTTCTCTTTGATAGGACATGTAACCTCCCAACTTACAGACATCGAATCAGCTGCATGTCGTCACGCTGCGTTTTCTGCCTTATTATTTTGTCAGAAACATTCATTAACGTTTGCTTTTTTCTATGACTGGTTTCTTCAAATGTATTGCTGTATATAAATGATGTAGAAAGATGGAAACATGATGGAACAAGCAAGATAGCATTTCAAATCACCCAATTCATATTTCGTGAACTATTTGTGCCAATCGTTTTTCGATAATTCCCATGAATTACAATTAATTAATACATTTTCCTTTATTACTTAGCATCCTATGTATAAAAATAAAATTATTGTAATCAGATTGATAATTGAAAGCTGCAACTCAACAACCTTTTGCTTGATTGGACATGTAAACTTCTAACTTGAATCCATTGGATCTGATGCATATAGGTCAAGATGTTTTTTCGATCATATTATTTTGTACTAAATATTAGTTAATTCTCCTTTTACCTATCATATTTTTCTTACTCTCTCTCTATATATATTTTTGGGTATAAATTATGAAGAATGTAATAAATATTGTTAAACGTATATCGATTACTGAATTCTAAATACAATGGAATGGTTTAATCTGTGTATCGTGACGAAGTTAAATATTAGGGTCAATCGTTTTTCGATAGTTTGTGTCAACTAGAATTAATTAATGCTTATCTATATGTTATTATATGACCTACTTGAGACAATCTATTATAAATATAAGGAGGAAAATTCTATGAAATTTTATGGCAAACATTGCTAGTAAAAAGCATGAATAAAAAAAGTAATATTTTTTTGTGTTCTAAAAAGAGCTTGTGTTTGGAATAAACAAAATACAAATAATATTATTTACTATTATATTATATAATATTTAATATTATATAATATAATATTTTGTATTTTTTTCTGAATAAAATATAATTTACCCAAAAAATGTGCAATTAACAAAACAAAAATTCATTTTTTTATATTTCTTTTTAACTTACATTATGAATATTATTTAAAGTTTAGTTCATACTTAAGCTTTTGAAATATTAAAGTATATTTCAGTAAGAAAAAATGATATTAGATAATACTGAAATATTTGAAAGAAACCAGTATGTGAAAAAAGAATTTACATTAGGGAAAACTATTTACAATATACAGAAATTTCTGTTTTTTTATATTTCTTCTTTTTTTGCATCTATCCTATTGCATGTGTCTTTTTCCTATTACTCTGTAATGATAATTAGGATATTAATTATTAATTTACTGTAATAATAATTAAATAAATTTAGGGTATATTAATATTAATATGATAGAATATGCATAAATTTAGTATTGAAAAAAAAATTGCAAGGACTTTTTTTTATAGCTGCATAACTGAAATTTAACGTGCTAATTACTCAAGATTTATCTATCCTTTATAAAATTGGAATAAAAATTTTATAATAAAAATTTTATGTATCTAAGAGTATTTTTAAATTATTCTTAATCAATAAAACTTCTACTCTAATAGAAAGGGTGCTTGAAATATTATTTTATTTAAAGTTGTCTCTCAATATTCCCGTCAGTTTTCATAAATTAAATACATTTTTATAAACTTGCTTTTAAGAAAGTATAGCCAGAGATTTGGAGACATTAATTGTGCAATCTTCCTATTATGAAGTCAATCATAATCATTATTATGTTTGAAATTTCCTGTTGTGTTCCTTTTTCCATAACAGTTGTTATAAGGAATTGTAAGATCAATACAAAGTTTAACATAATTCAAAAGTTTTGAAGTATTTTAAATAACTGTATGCCGCATACGATATTCTTAAAAAACATGTAAGTATAAATCTACCAAATAATAAAAAAAAAATTATAATGATGAGGATTTAAATTATATTTAACTAAATGGGAGTTTTTTAGGAATACATTTTTCAAAATATAATACATACATACATATATATATATATATATATATATATAATATATAAAGATTAAGAAAAATCTCACCAAAATAAATATGCTGCGAAAATTTGAGTTTTTCATTTTCTACGAGAAATTCTCCATTTCAACATGTAAGAAATACATTGGAATTAATAAATCTCTTAAACTTATTGAAAATGGAATACAGTTAATTCATAAATTCCATGTATGAATTAACAGTTAGTGCGGTTAATTCATACAGTTAATTAATAATGAATTGGAATATCATGAAAATGATCACTTTTACATAAGATGTTATCTTAACATTTTTCAGAAATCAATGATAATAAAATTATATTACAATTACTAAATATATGGCTGAAATACATTGTTCTATTTGCAAAAGTATAAAGTGAAGAGTTACTCAATTTAATTTTTGAAAATGAAAATATATTTTTGAAATAATTTTAAATATTATTTTAAATTAAAAATATAATTTCAATAATGTAGCAAAATAAATTAAAGAAAGTTAGTTTATTGAAGGAAATAACTAACTTTAAGATTTTAAATTGCAAATTTCATGACAACCATTTTTCAGGTCGAAGAAAAATCATTGAAAAGTTGGATAAAAAGGTCTGCCTTATTAAAGTTTTACGTAAAAAGTATTCCAACAAAGAAAATAATGTAACATTCAAGAGAAGATTATCTTTACTAATGAGACAAGAAAACAATAAAATCTTCTTTTATTCATTATACAATGTTAATTTAAATATAAATTATTTTTAACTTTTTCATTTGTTGTTATACTTGAAATATAAAATATACATTTCTCTTATTTTTATGCATTTAATGAAACAAGGTAATTAGAATTTGTCATTTTTAAAGATAAGTATTCAAAACCTTCAGCTATTTTCTATATTATATGAAAACAAAATGTGTTTATTGCTACATTTTTATTATATATATATATATATATATATTTAAAAATAATAGATATCTTCTAGGAAAAAGAAAGAATCACTGCTGCACAATTCACTATTTATAAAACATTCACAATATTTACTGGTATTAATATTTTAAGTTTAAAAAAATCAATTCAACCAAACAAATTTGAAGGCTATAAAAATTATATTGGTAATATTTTTTTTTGTACAGAACAATATTTTTCTGCAATTGTACTATCACGTTTGATCTTTTAAGCAATTACGTTACAAAAATTCTATTTAACCTAGATAAAAATTTATATTTTGTGCTCACACAGAATTTATATTTTTTATAAATTTAATTAAAACTTAAAATAAATTAATAATTACTTAGAAATATTACATATCCGTGTTAAGTAAATTAAAAAAAAGAAATGATTAAATTTTAATAATAATTTGGAAAAAAATATATTTCTTTATTAGAAACATAAGATAAATCATGAAATTTATTTAAAACCGTAAAAAGATGCAGTAAAATAATAATTTACATAACAGAATAAAAATATAGCAAAAATATAATGAAATTCTTTTGAATATTTCGAAAAACCTGGAAATACCAGTAAGATGAAATTTGAAATTGGTAAGAGAAATCTCCGAATGTCTTCTTTAAAGAATAAAATATAGTATTGGTACTTACTCTTAAAAATAAATTTTGATAAGTTAGTTTAAGTAAACTTATACAAATGAGTTTCAATAATATCTTTAAATAAATTGTTTATAATTTTAAATAATAGTAAATTACAAAAAAATTCTTTAAATTCTGCCAAAATATAAATGAAGTAAAAAATATCATCTAAATTAGTTGTGAAGTTATAGACACAATAAAGAGAGAAGTAGGTAAAAACTTGAGAAAATTCTGTAAAGTAACAATTATAAAAACATTTTTAACTGATATGTTTAGAATTTTTAACAAAATATTCTTTAAGAAATAAGTTGTTGTAAATAATAATAATAATGTATAGATAAGAGTAAGTAACGTAAAATTTAATATAGGTCTAGATTTTTAAATATATTAATAGAAAGGCTAGTTATATTTTGGACGAATTGAAAATAAATTTCTTAAATCACTTTTGTCTTCAATCACAAGAAAAAAAAATAGGTTTTCAATTATTATTTTCTCAACTTCCATAATTGCTAATTTCTCTATATTAATTTATTTAAAATATCTAGATGATATAAGATGTAGTGGAAACAGTTCTTATAAAACTAATCTTTAATGATTATGTAAAAATAATTTGTATCAAAATCAAATTTTTGGTCTTATTAGGGCCTTATGGTAGGCATAAATTTCAGATCATATATTGAGTTCAATCTTAGCTACTGTTAAACAGTGAGAGTTACATGTTGCACTTCTCATATCTGAACGCACGGCTGCCTGAGTGTGTGTTTGGGAGGGTTCCGTTTTCCTTTCTTGAAGCATGTGAATACGGCAAACTATTTATGAGTAACCCTTCTTGAAGCAATTTAAGAGGTGGAAATTAAAATGCCTTATGGCAACCTTTTGCCAACAAGTTTTCCAATGATTGAAGCAATACTTTGAGTAAATAAAGTAAAATAATAATAAAATATAAAACAATAAGTAATAGCATTTAGGCTATTAAGAATCTAAATTAAAATTTCTACCTTTATAAAGAATAGAAATCATCTTACCCAATTTTTTATAACTACTTATTAGATATCTATTGTTCATGAATTTTTATGCTTACTTATAAGAGACCAATTTTATAACAATTAACATAAGTGTCACAATGCTAAGTTATTTGTTTAAGCTTCTTTCAAGTAGAAATATTTCACGGAGTGCATTTCATGGGATCAGTGAAAATAAATCATGAAAAAACAGATATCATTATCAACTGAAACTATCATAATTATGTGTAAAAGTAGTTTGAGTAATCTCTTTCAATTTAATGAAAATTGTATTGGAACATAAAGATTTTTTTTTCAGAATTAAAAATAAAATTGTGGTACACTAGTGGGCAGATAGAAATTCCAAGAGATTCCACAAAGACAAAACTCGAAAATTGGTTAGAAAGATCTCTACAAATTCAAACAAAAGTTTCTTCAAGAAATAGGTTAAGAAAAATAGTGGTAAAAATGTTAGATGGAGCAGAAAAAGAGGTAGACAGAAAGGGAGAAAGAGATAGATGTAATATTTGAACTCCTCCCTCGTGGAGAAGAACCTCTGGAACTTTCTGTGTGGCCGTACTTACCTCGATTCCGTCTCTTGAGGTTGGGTTGAACTTGTGTGCTTGACTTTGTTGATTGGGCCTCAAGAAACACAAAAAATGAAACTAAATCAAGGACGAAGAACGAGAGATTCAATTCCTTTTTTGTAGAAACTTTAGTCTTTTGGGTCTTAAAATTATTTTTGGTGGATCAGAAGGAAAAAAAACAAAGATACGAAATTTTCTTTCAGATAAAATCAAAGAGACGAAAGTAAATGATGAGAATCTGTTTACAGTCCTCTAGAGGTTCTTTTAAGTCTTCAGAAAGTCTGAAAATTATCTCAAAAGTTGCTCTAGGAAACTTTTTGCCGAATAACGTGAAATTTGCTATTATAGAATTGATAGCTGAAAGATTCGTTCAAATAATTTATATCTTAAATATATACATAATCTGTCAAAAATGAATATATCATAATTACAAAAAATACAAAATACAAATTCATTATCTCGTCAAAAGCTGTAAGGAAAAAGTACATATTTTGTCTTTATTCCAAACATATTGTGTGCTTTAAAATGTCAATAAACATTAATGCAAGTCATTTTCAAGCAATATCCATTTAAAAAGCACAAAAATGATTAAGATCATTACAGACGTAAGTATATATTTTGAAGCAATGGTAAGCATATATTTCGAAAAAAAAGAAATACGTAATTTAAAAATAAAACAGGATTTTCATATATTGGTATCTTTTTCCAGATTACATTAAAGTGTCATTTTAATATAGAAATATTTAAAAATTTTAGTTTACTGGATAGAAAATCTGGGATAACTTTTATTTTATTAATTAATTGATAAAAAATAATATTAAACTGCTACTAGAGCTCAAAAAAAAACCAAACTACTTTATCATTCAAACTTACCATTTATTCCATAATTTATTTAGAAGAAAAATTTTAAATTATTAACAACTTAAATTTATTTTTTTGGTGTATTATAGAATTGTTTTGTTATAGAAGTAAATCATGTAAATTCGTTATTGCATTAAAATTTTTGACAAATGTAAATATGTATTATATATCTTCCTTTGCAAAGAGAGAAACATCATTATCTTTGTAAAAATGTGTGTTTCAAACTCTTATAACATTTATAGTTTAATTATTACTTAATTATTTAACAGTAATAGGATCTTTGAAAGTTTCCCAAAATATTAAGTATATATTGTTTTCTTAAAATAAAATTTTAAAGAAATGATTGAAAACATGCAATTCTGGACTCACAACAGAAAATTTCTAAAACTCTCATTACAGCATGAAAAAAGCAAATTTAATTACCTTTGATTCAATATGAGCAAAGTAGTTAGCATAGAATATGAATTTTGTTTTATTATTCATCGAATGTAATCTTAGAAAATAAAACGTAATGAATATCTACATATAAAAATTTGATTTATTTCGTGAAACATAATACATTTATTTAAGAATGATATTGACAATAAAAATGAATTGATAAAGTATGTCTATTCTATCATTTGTTGACTTAATGTTTCCCATAAATTACCCAAAAAGATGAAAGAAATAATAAATCATATTTATTTCCATTCCGTAACCTGAAAATATATCACATATTTTGATCATCACATATCAGGAATAATTACCATATATTTTGAGATGCAGCGTTAAATGTAAATGCAATGTATTTAGTTAACTGTCATTAAAAATGGAAGTTTCATCATATATTTGCATGGAATATGTACGTAGAACTATGAATGCAAGTCCTAAATATATATTCAACGTCCACTTCAAGATATAATTTGTATAGTATAATTAGAAATAATTCTTATTTAATAATGAATGTAAATCCAAATTACTTAGTTATTTGTCACTAGAAATTACAAGTTATATTACATATTTAAAGACGTATTTTTTAATATATTTCAATGCAACCATCAGAACCAAATTAAAAATCTAAAAACAATCTAAAATGAATCTCTAAGCATATAAGTTTATATTTACAATTCGCAATTATAAAAATGATAAACATTTATATGTAAATATATAACTTTTTATGTATTTGCTTATACTTTTATTATTTCTGATTCTATATAACGCCATGATTCATGTGTCCAGAGTTATTCTGTTAAATGCTGTAGAAAAATAGATTACGCATTATTGGTAATGTTTATAATAAATGAATGCTCTTTAAAGAAATTATAAAGAATAGCATTTTTAGAGATGTTGACTTTTTTTTTAACAAATTAGAGATTATATATGTAAAATAGTTTCGTTTAAATAATGTTTCTGATTAATTACATGACTATTCATGGTGTTGGAAATTGACAAGTTGCCAATAGACTAGGCAGAAAAGAAATGGGATGAAAATGTATTATAAGTGTTATTGTAATGAAAACTGCTGAGAATAAAAAAGTACTTAGATCACGTTATTAAACAAGAGAAAAATAAGGTATCAATTTATCTTAGAGCAGTTATTGAATGTCAGAATAGGGTGTAATATTATTCATGTATGACAGCGAATTTATTAAATATTCTTTTGTTGCTGCATTATTAATGAATTTGTGATTCAACTTTCATTTTAGAAGATATAGTATGATATAGTTAAACATAACTTTTTTGAGCATAAAAATAATAAATAAAATATGCATTCTTTTGAATTCTGCTTTCATAAATTGAATAAATATAGATTTTTGTAAATAAGAACATTTCATTATGATCCATTGCATGACTTTCCATCAGTATTTCCAAAATGCAACTGGAACATGAGATGAATCAATTTATCTGCTTTCCATAATGCATAAATATTATGCATCAATTTATCTGCTTTCCTTATATATAAATTTATGAAAATTTATCTTTACATAAATTTATGCATTGCCAAATACACATTTTCTTTTTAAATATGTTACAAAAAATTATGTTTGAAATATAATATTTTAAACGTTTTACCCATATACGTTGCTAATATCCCAATGTATTGAATATTTATATTTTGCTGTTGTATTTGTTATTTTCTTAGGAAGTTCAATCATTAGAAAATTTTGATTTTATCTAAACACTTTTAGATTTTAAAATTGTATAATTACCATGCATACTCTCTTATCCAAATTCATATGTGTTAATCCATTCGTTACCAATCTAGGGCAGCTGTGTGACGTGTCATCAACGCAGAGATGTCAATAACATGCCAGGATGTCTGTAATGTGATTAACTAATAATGCATATACGCGTGGTGAGATACATCACTAAGTTTATTTTAAATTCATATTGTTTATTCGTTATTATATGCTTGGTTTTACTGTTGATAATGGATAAAAAATAATAAAATTCATAATATTATGTTAATGGAAATTTTGTACTGATGTCAATTCATTAACAATGAGTTGTAAATGGTATCAGAGATAACTATTTATAATATTTAAAGTATTATTTTCCAAGAATTTAAGTAAAATTAATTTATGAACCAATATTTTTAAATTCTTTAACTTTTTAAATATGAAAACAAAAATATCTTATTATAATTATTAATTTCTATGAAACTTCTTAGAAATATTGAACGAAATATTAAAATAGTTACTTGAAATAACAGATTAAAGAAATATATTTTAGAACCTTCATCAAAACGCAAAGTTCAATATTTAATTAAAGTCATTGTGTAATACAATCATTATTATTAAGCTCCACACCATTAACAATGTATCTGCCAAAATATAATGCAACCTCATACTGAGTATTTGAAAACGGGTATGCAGAAATCTTACCGCTAGTTTCTTTTCTTATAAAGTTACAGTTTATTTAATAATAAATATCAAGAATAGAATACTTCGTAAATGCTATTTCGCTGGAATACTTATTTTTTATTTATTTTTTCCTTCAACAAACAGATCCGCATTCTGAATAATAAATGAGAGTGTTTTATTTTTCTAATAAAAAACGTGACTAAAGCGACATACAGAAAGTTGAAATTTAGGAAAAAATAAGACTTTAAGTTAATTTCTTTTCTGTGCAGCTAAAAGCCAGAGAATGTAGTGCAATTTTATTATCGTTCCAATAACTATTTCTAGATTATAAAAAAACAAGGACATTTTTTTACTATTTCAATGAAATTGATTTTATTAGTTTAGATGAAAGTGATAATGCACACATCTACAATATTCAAAATGTACTAGTATACTGTCAAATAAAATACATTTATGTATTCTGAATTAATACTACATTATGTTACTTTCAAAATTTGTTTAAAAACATAAAAAGCTATTAAATTTCAATTGTAGTTTGTTGCAAGTTCTTGGTGTATTGTATATTTATATACTTTATGATTTTACTGCAAACTATATGATTTTTAGAATGCGTATAACTATGTAAAATAAGTTAATAAAATAACACATTGCTTAAGCATTTACAGGTTAATTATTTTTTAAAACACAAACCCATGTATATATCATCAATTAAGTTAGAGAATTTTTAATTATTCGGTTATTTAATTGAAAAGCTTTTCCTGTGCAAGTGGAGCAATTAATACATTATTTTTGTAATAGAACATGTTAAAAATGGAAAAAAAAATAAATAAAAAAGAAGAAAACCCAGTTCTGAGTTATATATATATATATATATATATGTAATATATATATATATATATATATATTACAAACATCAACTTTGATGACATTGGATGTAGCGAAATTCTTCTTTAAGATAAACTCAGAAAGAATTCAACTTTTTCTTGGAATAATTTCTCTTGTTACTAAAAATTTATTTTCTCAAAAATCTAAAGCTAAATCTTATTTTATGAAGATATCAAACAAATAAAAAAAACAATTTATGGAAATTTACATAAAATATATTCATTAAAAATTTAGATCTATTAAATTAAAAAATGCAGTCCTTGCATTTTTAATTTTTCTTCACGTTTCCTCTATAGTTAGCAATAAACATCATTGTTTTCTTTCGTATGTTTATAAGGGTTATGTTAATGTTTCTCGAATTAAGTACAAAATCGAGAAAAACCAAAATTGCAATTTAAAGTAAATCACAATAAAGAAATTTGTACGATAATGGGAAAGAAAACTAATGTTCATTTAACATGTCACAAGGCCAGGTATTAACAAAACCTAACAAAGATCCACTGTGGGAAAAATTAGCCTTATTGATAGAAAGTCACGAATGTCTCCACCAACCTACGTCGTACTAATTGTTAAGCACACCGAAGGAACTGGTCCGTAATATAACCCTTCAACCCACAAGCAGATGTATGTTGTTAACGATGTGGTGGTTGTTTTAAGGATGAAACTGGACACGGCATTTTGTATTTTCTAATCGTAGGTCCTCAATATAATGAATATTATAAGACTATACTTTATTGTTAGTTTAATAATATTTATAAGAAAACAGTCAAAAATAAGTATCCACATATGATCATCGATAATTCATTAAAAATATTAATTTTCAAAACTGTGATTAAATAGAAAACATTTCCACTTATAATTATAAACTTATTTGCAGAAGCATAATAATTTGAGATAATTTTAAAATTTATCTTTCGTTAATTTTACATGTGACATTTTGTTTAGTTTAAATAGCATATATTTAATAAATTAAGTTATTTTTAATACTTTTCAAGAATACTATTAAGACAAATTATTGTAAATGCTAGTTTTTTTAACAAGATGCCACGTTTATTAATATTTAAATCATTTATAACTTAGATCTGAATTTTATCTTTCTAATAAATGAACCAAGAGTTCACACTAAAATAGCCAATATTTGTCTATTTATTAACAACATAAATATAACTTTTCAAAAAAGAATTATTTCATTAGTGACATAAATACAACCAAAATAATTTAATTAAAATTAAGGGATTGTTTGTTTTTGAAAAAAAAATGAAACACTTTTAATTAAAAATCTGACAATTTTGTAAGGGATTGAAGTAATTATATTTAATTTTCATTCAACTACATACTAATGTTAAACTCTTTGGCATTATGTAAAAATTTAAAGAATAGTACCATGCTTAAGTATTTCAAGTGTTAGTTTTGGGATAAGTTTCCATGTTTTGCTATAATTAATATTTTATAATTTTATAAAAGAGAATTTCAAACATATTTTTTCCTTAAAATTATACGTAATCTGAAAATAGTTTTTTTTTTTTGACTAAGAATTCAATGTGTTCTTAAATTTGTTCATCCATAAGTCCATTGACACATTTTTTTAAAAATAAATTCACGAATTTTATATTTAATCAAATTGTTTCAAAATAAATGTTATTACACATGAAAGAATGTGTTAATATCTTACCATTTTTCCTTTAAATATATTATCATTTATCAATATCTTATAATTTTTCATGTATTTGAGACAATAGCTTAATATAATTTCAATGATACTCTTTTGTTGAAGTGCTTGTTATCATGAGAAACAATAATTTATTAACGTGACAACAGTTTAAATTAGAAGGGAAACATAGCATAGTGTTTTATTGAACTATATCTTGCTAAGTATTAGAATTTCTAAATAAATATTCTTAAAATTCGCTTTTTCCGAATTATAAATGCATTTTGTAAAAGAAACTCATATTTAATATTAAAACAAAGTTTAACTAACAAGTATAATTCAATATAAAAACACAAAGTTTTCTTGTAATGTAACTGTTAATTAGGAATATGAGCATTGTTTATAAATTTTTGTTAATCTTTTAATGTCGAATTAATGATTTAAGTTGTACTGTTTGTATTGCAGTAATTTAAGATTTATGATATTCACCAAGTGATACGTAAGTAGTGATTATACTACAAAGGATACAATATGTGTTTAAATTAGTATAGAAAAAGTTTATTGATGAAATTGAAAGTCAATCACAGCTTTGAAAACTGTAACTCGTTATGAAAAAGGTATCCTGTTTAAAATATTTCAAATTCAATTTAAATATAACTGCTGTAGGCTATAATTTAACCAATATGATAACGTTAAGTTTTGATACCATTGAAAACTATATTTTGAAAGTCTAGAGTAATACGTGATTGTATTTTTAAATTTCCATTAATTTATTCAAATTTGTGAGGTACATCTGTTATTATTTACATGATAATGTTTATCATACCTATGTGTGTCACATGAACACAATAATCAAAAGTCATGAACACTTTTATGAATTTCTAGAAAAAATAAATTTTTACTGCAGAATATATGGTGTTCAATAATTTTTGAAGAAAGTTAACATATTTTGATTACTTAAATAAAATTCATAAAATATAGTAATTTTTTTCCTAAATTTTCTACTGTCAAAAATTTGACAAACCTAATTTTTTTGAAATATATAGAATTGCTTTATAAAAACGTGTAATTAACCTTACAATACTAGGTAAACATTGATATTACGGTTTCATATGCATTCCTGAGGATGTAGTTTTATGCATAAAGAATTAGTGCATTTGTGTAATTTAATTTATGATCTTACTACATAGAATTCAGTATAAATAGATTAAAAATATTATTTAGTTATCTGTTACAAAAGGAAATATTTATGATATACTGATATTACTTTCGAATTACTTAGAGTAGTTTTGCAGGATTTTTCTATGCATAATATATATATACATAGGAAATATTTTATTTTTGTAAGCTAACCGAACTTTCTTCTGTAAATTTTATAGTGTAAAGCAATGATACATAAAATACGAATTTCCCACGACAATTTTAAATAAAATGTTACGCTATTGAATGGCATTTTAAGAGAGTTTTATAAGTAAATTTTACAAAAAAACTAGAGTTAAATGTTTCTATTAATTCACTAAAATAGCCTTGCATATAAATCATAATAAAACATTGTTGTATAACATTAGATGTAGAAGTCTTTTGTTTTCCTGTTTTGTCAATCACTCAATTATATAAAGAAGCATCCAAACAAATATGCTTGAACAATTTTCGTGTTTCTGTGCAACTTTCTACAATCTCCGACACCTCCCAAGGGACCCAGTGTTCAGGATCTTTATAATACACAGGGCTCTTCCTATTTCTCCCCGCTGCCGGGAACTCTCCTAGGATAATGTACAGACATGGCAGATGCTATTGTAAGTCCCAAAGAAACAAGAACAGAAATACTACACACTGGAGTCTGTTTGAAGGTGGGTTGCTGGTGGAAGACGGAAGAAACAAAAACAAAGGAAAAACAAACTAAAATGAAGAGCAGTAAAAGAAATAAACTTAATGGGTAAAAACAATGTAGAGTATATCTATACGGCCGCAAAGGGAGGAGGTGCAGGGACGAAAAGAAAGCGAAAACTGATAAGAAAAAGAATATTCCGTCGATTGATAAATGGAACTTTTACCTTGTTCCTTTTCGTCTCATTATTTTCGCTTCCTATTCTTTTACAGCAGGAAGTCTAAATCGAGTGGGATGGTTTTGCTCTGATCTTTCCGTTGAAAAAATAAGAGGAAAATTAATTTCGCTCTGAGTTCATAGGCGTGCGCAAACCAACAGCAGCTTTTGTTTCCTTTCTAAAGAAAGAAACAAAATAATATCGATTCTAAAATAGAGTTTGTGGGTTTAAGTACGATTTCAGACCTCTTTGAAGTTATATTTTGGCTTACCGTCTGGTCAAAAATTCTCTCAATTTATTGAAAGAAATCAAAAAATAATTATGATCGACTTTTTCAACTCTTTCATATATTCTAGTTTATATTTTTTTTATTACTTTATTCAAGAAAGTGCTTTAATATCGATACCGAGTTTTTCAATTTGAAATATTTTTAAGTTTGAAAGAATTAAAAGAGTCACCTGATCATTCAAATTTCAATGAAACTAGCATCATATAAGATTTCTGCCCAATTTTCTTCATAAAAATCCAATAAATAAAGGATACTACAAACCTATAAATTTAGAAATGTGCAGAAAAGTTATATAGATAAAAATATGTAAGTACATTCTATATTGTTTGAAAAATTCCCAGTCAATATAATATATTGTAAATATCAAAAATTTAATGTATTCTTAGAGTAATATTTTCTATTAGAATAATCTTAGATTCTTACTTAATAAATTTTTAATTGATAGTGCACTGATTTATTCATTTTAATAACTATTTTAAGATTAAGAAAAATTTATTGCTATTCATTCCAATGAGAAATCTGTGTTATGATGAATTAAACATCCTATTCATAAAAATCGTATCAACATCTTAAACTATACCATACATTTACATATTGCCAATTCATTATTAAAATTAGTTTATACAATGCATATTTGTAATGATAATATGAAAGAATCCAAAAACTTCATTTTCAATTTGTTTAGTATTTTTCTAATTGTAATCGTTTCTTCATAGTTGTATGTTTTTCTGTAAGACATATAAAAAATTAACAGTGATAAACATAAAAGTATGCAGCCTAAATTCTATAAAATCAATGCAAAATTATCATTACGTTCGTTTGAATTGCGTAAAAATGCTATATCATAATGTTCTGTACATATTAAAATGTTTACAATTTCATAAATTTGTTGAGAACAAGACAATTATATAATTTACAAGACAATAGTATTGTTTTAATATTTGAAAAATTTAACTAATAATATTGTCAACCTTTTAATTAATTCTTAAATTGGATTCCAAACCACAATGTATTTTATTCACTTTGTATTGTTTCTAAAAATATGATATAATTGAAAAAAATTATTAAATGATTATACCTAATTTTTCTCGTAAGAAAATTAACTGAAAATAATCATTGGATTTAATTATAAGTATTTAGGAAATCAATATATTTTTGTAGTGATTCATTTAAAAAACTGACAAGAGTTTTTAAAAAAATTTAATTTATCAATTTATTTATTATTAAATGTATTCTGCTTTGGGATTTCGTGCAAATCGAATCTTTGTAAAAAGAAAAAAGAAAAATGTGTTATTAAAGATGTTAAGATCCTGCAAATAAGTAATTTAGTTTGATATACTTTTCCAAATCCAAACAGAACAGGATTGAAAGATCAAGCAGAGAAGTTCATTTAAAATTTAAATGATAATAAAAATAATATATTTTAACAAGGAGAATATTTGTACAAAAACATGTTCTAATTTTCTTAAAAAAAGATTAAAAATCTTTTCATTTATTTCAATATTAATTCAATATAGAGACTCAAATAAAACATATTTAGTTTTTTGATAGAAAAAAATAGATATTAAAGCCAAACTAAATAATTTTTTTTAGTTTTTTAGTCATGTCTAGTTCAATTTTAATAATTATTTTAGTGTTCTTAGTCATGTCACCATATCTGACATGAATAAAAATACTAATATTTTTCTCTAGTTTGAAAAATTAAAGAATCAATTTTAATTGAAACAGAGGTCAATGCATATAAAAATTAACAAAAAATGTAGATACACTCCAGAATACAGATTATTGTCATAATTTAAGCCATGATTGTGCATAACGAAATCAAAACATCGTGCATAAAAAATATGTTAAATGACAATGTAAATGAAAGATTTGCTTTGTCATTTAAAAAGAAGAAACATGTTTGAAGTTTTGATATTATAAACTGCGATACAGTATTTAATTTGCATGTTCCAGAATGTAATCAATAGGAAAATTCTGCGGATAGAGAGGTCCTGCTTTCGAATCCTGGCTCGGGCATGGATGTACTTTCTCTTTCTCTCTCTCCTGCCTTTGTTCTTTCCTTGTATGATTGGAGTATGAATGGTTGCCTACACTAAAAACGAGTAGCCATGGCATGTGTGTACTGAGGAAGTTGGACTCCACACCAAATAATTGTTCATTTGGAAAGTGTAACAGTGCACATCAATCGATAAAAAAAATTGGAAGATTTAAATTGAAATAATTTTTCTAACTTGAAGTTGCCATATATATGACAATAATTTTAAATGCAAAATATTGTCTTAAGAAATTTCTGTAAGAGATGCCTCA
This sequence comes from Latrodectus geometricus, assembly GCA_026290005.1. NCBI lineage: Eukaryota > Metazoa > Arthropoda > Arachnida > Araneae > Theridiidae > Latrodectus > Latrodectus geometricus. The sequence continues at coordinate 41,637 of JAPDSC010087609.1, read as the reverse complement.
TTAAAATATTGTATGCAACCTTTGAAATGATTAAATAATGGGTTTATAAACTAGGAATAAATATTAAGCTTTTGTAATTAGTGTATAATATGTGTAACGTTTTAGTTACTTTACTTATAGGCAGCATTGAGCAATTATTATTGAGTAATTACAGCAAAATAACTTAAAGGAACCTAAGTTTAAACTTTATTAAATCTTTAAATACTTTTCCATTTCTGAGATTGCTTATAGTCAATAGCAAATTGACTATAAACAATTTCGAAAAGTAATCTGGTCATAAGAAAATTTGCAATTTGCAATGCACTTGTCATTTTTTAAATTGAAAAATGATGTATCTACACAGAAATTTTACGATGATTTAATTTCAAAGAGTCCCTCATTAAATTGTTCATAAAGTTTTTTTTTAACAAAAAAGACACCTCAAGATGTAATACGGTCAGTTCATGGAAAGCAAAACTTCATTCATCTGGTCAACAATTCATTATACCATATTTCTTTTTCACATTGCAAGGATAATCTGATGATAAAGGAAAATTATGCTGCAAAAGTAATATTTTCGATCTCAGTTGAAATGAATACACTCGTTATCCAGTCTAGTAATAATTATTTAAGGAGGCACTTTAAAAAGAGCAAACAGTGCATTTCCAACAGTTCCACATGTCTTTAATTCTTTCATATTGCAAGCATACATAAGTGATCAGTGAGTTTAATATATTTTACTGAAATATTTTACAACTATGTCAAGTCAGTAAACCCAATCATATGTCATTTAGTAATGATTTTGGATTACTCATCACACCATATCATACAAGACATCCATTATTATATAAAATGTTATTTGACTAGTCATTAACCAAATGATACAATACGAAGTTCCTTCTTATTGAAGAACAAATATTATTTGAAATTTACTTACACTTTATTTTAATTCATAATTCTTATTTAAACTTATTTCTTAAGACTATTTATTCTCTTATTTTTCAGAGTTGTCCTGCAACATAAATTTATTGCCAACTGCTGTTCTGCTTAAATTTTGCTCAGATGCTTTACTTTATTTCATTCAATGGCATCAAAAGGAAATGCCAATTGAATTTTTTTATTTCAGAATTTGCTTTTGTTCCCTATTTACTAATATACTGCCAAGTTCCTTCGCAGTAAAAATGAATATATATTGCTTGGCATCAGCAATGCGCCAGAAATAAATTTTTTTCATAAAAGAAATTCAACTAAGAATAACACTGAAACTAGACTGAAAGTGGTGAAAGTATGCAGTGACGTTTCGAAATATCTGTTAGTTTCCAAAACCAAAAGAAATTGAAGCCGGCAGAAAGAACATAAAAAATCGAATTCATGGCATACTTTTATCCCACTGGACTCTAAAATTCCTACATGAAAATTCTTTCCTGATATAAGTTTTTTTTTTTAAAAATTTATGCCGCATTTGGATATTACGAAATAAAACTATGTTTCATGTTTTTGATCAAATAAAATGATTCAATTTCTTCCGAAAATAAATCCAGACAAGTAAATCCATCATAACTTATTTGTATACTCAAATATCTATCATTGCTATGCTCAGAGTTTCAAAGTAAAGTTATTAATAAAACATAGTTTTAAAAACATTTAAGATCACATTTCATTTCTTGATTGAAGTTATATTTAATGATTGCAAAATATTTTTTATGAATATGTAGCCGCAACACCAGTGTATATTATTTTTATGTTTATATTAGGAATATGGAATTTAAAGGATATTGATAACACTTTTTTTAACCTGCAAATAAGTAGTAAGCCTTCCTTTTTCATGAAATTTTATTGAATTCTTGAATTTACCAAACTTAAAGGTTAAGAAGTTTTAAAAACACATGATTTAAGTGTTAAAATATTTCTAATTATTAATAATTTTTTAAATACACTGAAATATTTTTACTCAATTAAAAAAAAATTATCAAAAAATAGCATCTATCTGTTCTATTTATTATTTACTTAAGAAATTTTAATCCACCTCTGACACATCAACATTTAAAATTCTATATTTTCCTATGTTATAATAATAAATATATTGTGACTTTAATTGTATTTTATGTTCAATGTATTATCGAAATTTTCATATTTGTAAACAGTTATACACTAATAACCAGATAAATTATTGAAATCTCTGCCAGTATGACAATTCAATTAGATTCGGATATCCCAAATCAGTCTGATTAAAACTTTGTCAAAAGGGTTTTAATCACCGAATTTTACCTGATGCTCCAAGCTGTATGAGATGAGTGACATTTAATCAGCGATGCCTTTGACTTGCTAGCGCTCTGAAGTCTACAAATGAATACATTCGATTCTGACCAGGAGTTGACTCGCGGTATTGAAAGGGGCTAAAATCCATTTCCACATCAAATGTGAAGCTCCATTAGTAACTTAATGTACCCCAATGAGACTTCATCTCGTGCAGGGATGGAACGACGATACAAAATATCTTACTTAGCTAATATAGCTAATGGATAATACATTTGGTGATATTATACTCGCGCAAGTAACTGGCTGACTGAATGCATCCAGTTTGAACAAACATTTACTATTAAATTTTATTTTAAATATTAAATAATAAAACTACAAAAGTTAATTTTTATTAAAGCATTATTTCTATAAAAGTAGAACTTGGAAGTTTACATTTATTTATTTGCAACAGACATGTTTCTTTTCAACTAATGGATTACCAACTGACAATGTCATTCTTTCGCAGTTACTTGATAATAGAATATGTTCATTTAAACGAAATAGTTGGTAATGTTTTGTTTTAATATACATAATAACAAACATGAGCGCTATTGACTACACTAATTGCGTCATTATTTTCATAAAAACTAACTAAAACTCATATGTCTATTTCTTCAATGTCTTATGTCTATATCTTCATATGTCTTAGGTTTATAAAATTTCTTCAATTATAAAAATCATCGATATAATAATAATGTTGAAGCAATGATTAAATATTTAATATTGAAATTTCTAAGGGGACACATATTCAAAGAAACTGTGTATATATGATTCAAATTTAGTTCATTAACAATAAAAAGAATTTAATATTGTTTCCTTAGAATATCATTTTTCTGAAAACGCACTTTTATAATGATCTATTGTTTTAATATTAAATACATAAAATATATAAATGATCTATTGTTTTAATCATTCATAATAATCTATATGTTTTGAATATAAAAATTACTACAAACTTTGCAATCATCTCTTCAGTCCATAATTTTAAATATACTTAAATCTAAAGGAAATCCTTCCTAAAAGTTATAAAAGTAACCCAATTTCATTAACCTCCTAATTTTTCGAAGTCTCTGTGATCTTTTAACTGGAGGATTTAAAACTTGAGCTTAGTAAGCAATGTTTCTGCTTTTATATTTCACAGAATTGTGAATCGATTCTTTTGAGATAACTAATCTGCAATAATAATCTTATTGTTGACAAAAGAGTTTTCTAACTTCCTCCAAGCGATATTTAATATAAAATCATTTTCCTTTAATACTTATGACGGCTCATTGAGTTTTCCAGAGCAAATATCAAGCAGAAAATAATTTGAGATAGTTTTCAAATTTGAAATAAAATCCGTTAAAATAAATAGTGATCATGTTCCCTATATTTTATACTTTTCATACCTATATGAAACGTTTTGATTTCTTAATAAAGAATAAATAAATAAATTTATTATATTTTTTTATATATTCAGATAAAAATCCAGTAAAAATCTTCCAAACTTATTATTTACTTTCATTTAAAATATTATTTTAATTATTATTGAATATTTTGATTATTATGTGAAATATTATTTTAAAATCAATTTTTAAAAAAATGAAAATTATTATGATGTCAGAATAAATACCTAGATAAAATTTCTTTAACAAGTAAACTCTTTAAATATCTGTACAAAATATGTTTCTAAAGAGAAATTGACAATCTTAGCTTTTAAGCTTCAAGAATAAATTTTGCATAAAATTTTATTTTTGTTTCTTCAAAAGTATTATTAGCATTTGTTGTCATTATATATCAACATTATAATTATTTGAATAATAACATATAAATGAAAATTTTAAGAAATCTAAAATAGTATGATTATATCATACTTAAATTAATAAATTAAAATTAACATGATCAATAACATGTTTTCCATGTGACTTTGAGATAGTAAATTTTTGTAAAAATAATAATACTTTGACTTACTCAAGTTTCAAAAGAAAATTTAAAATATTTTATTCATGCTTCAAAAAAAGTATTATTGCGATTTTTATAACTTTTAGCAACTTAAAAGTCTTTTTCATCAAAATGTCATTAATACTTGTTACAAGATGTGATACAGTCTGTAAATATTTAGGAGAAATTATTTTTGCAAGGACATTAAGGTTTTTTAACGGTTACCATTTAGTCTAGGATATCAAATACTTATGTTGCAAATATTGAAATTAACATCGGTCATCATCTTAGTAAAATTCAATACGAAAAGAAAGCAATAAAAAGTAATTATAGAGTTTATCCAATATCCCAGCCTTATATTTGACAGCAAAATAAGACAAAAAATAAAATTACTGTCATCACATTCAACTGTCTTACATAATTAATACATAAGTTAATTTTAAAAAGAAATATAAATATCATTTTTATATTTTCAAAATTATCCGTACTGTTTTCCAATTAATATTTATCTGTACTACACGTTTATTTCCTAAAATTATGTTTGAAACTATCTTAAAAAACTATGAATAATTTAAATGACTATTAATGCAGTTAATGATATTCTCAGAGATATTAAAATAATAATTTTAAAATTTTATATCATTGCTTACCAAAAGCTTAAGTAATATTTATTTGCTTAAGTAATATGGATTTGTAATACTTTCCTATCACCAAACTCCCCGTAATTCAAATCACGGTCAGGTAATAAAGTCACATCTGAACTGACACATTCCTCACCACGTCCACACTAGTGGCAGGACTTTGGAAATCACGGACTTAATCCCAACTCACGAAGTCCCAGAAATTCAGTAAGGTCGAATATAATCATTCCCACATTCACTTCCCACGATAAACAATGCTTTACTTTGTTGATCTTTCGGGAAACGACCACGGGGTCTCTATCACACTCACAATAGTTAAATAATGACATAAGTATTTAACAAAGTCTGTTTTCTGAGCTTTCAGAGTAAATTATGAATAGTTTAATAATCAATATGTTATCGATAATTGAGTAAGATCACTCTCTGAACGACATTATTATTTAACCAATGTTGCAATTTCTTATTTGGCGTAAGCGATTTACAGCAATCTGTTTCATATTCAACTGTTTATAAAAATGAACCAATTAGCATTCTTTCTACCTTATAGCTTTATAAATGCTTGAATATTTTTATCAGTACTAACAATAATAAAAAATTTGAATAATTGCAAATACGATTTGCTATTACGATTGTTGTCTCAATATTATTAAGAAATATAACCTATTTTCTTGAACCTGGATACTAAATGCTTAAATATAAATGTTGAACTGAAAATCATTTCCTATTTATAGCTGAAGTGTAAAGAGAGAGAGAAAAAGCAATTCACAAATCTAAAATCTTTAATTGAAGCTCAAAATTCTCATTTAGAGTTTTTGATTTATGTTTTCCAATTCGTATTATGCGCATTCCTGGTGCTAATCAGTAATTCCTTTTTCTTTACAGTATGGAGAAAGATGCTAATATATATACACATTTTTTTTTTATCTTGGATATCAAATATTTAAGAATAAATGTTGAACTTTAACATTGACCTCTCCACGTTTTAAATTCAATCAAACGAGAGCAATTTACGGATAACATTCGTGCTTAACCAAAACCTCAACTTCCTATTTGATGTTAAAGATTTATAGAAATCCATTTCATATCCTACGCTTTTCCAGGTGCGAATCAACTAGTATTCTCTTTTCCTTAAATTGTCAGAATGGCAGAATCTTCCGTCATCAAGTGAGGGTATCAAGCTGGATCAAAGTCGTAAATGTTGGCTCGTGGGAAAGGTATTCAGTGGATAAATGGCATCAGAAGCAACATTCAGCGCTTTCAAATCCTCCTGCGGTTAATGCCCAGCGTGCCTCAAGATGCTTGCCTTAATGTTTGTTCTTTATTCGCTCTATAAATTTTCGCCTGTTTCGATCCAATGGGCAGAGAGTGGATATGCATCAACTTTATGGCAAGTTCTGTAACATTTAAATCGAATGTTTGAGCTGGGTTCTTTGAAAGTACTTTCAACGACAGGAAAAAAAATGTACATCTTTATCCCATTTTTTTTATTTTCTGTACCAGCTCTATGAATTTTTAAAAAACTTTCACATATATTACACATTCATATTGAATTTTTATGAGATCTTTCGTAGTACTTAAGTAAGAAAACTTTAAAGTTGAAACAAATAAATATTATATCCCACACACACAGAAATTTTTTTTCATTTTAAAATCTATATATTTTAGGTTTTTACGCTGAGGAATATTATATATATATTTTTCATTACTGTGTATAATTTCCCATTAAACTTTTAATAATTATTCAGATTATTTTTATACCATAATTTTATTACGTTTTTTTAAAGTTATTAAGGCATTCTTAATAAGTTAAGTAAAGAAAGAAATAGGTATTTGGAAATAAAAATAAATGGGTAAGTTTATTTCTCTCAGCGGAATATTTTTAATGATTTCAAATGACGGGAAACTGTCTTTAGAAAATATTACATACTTAATTTTTTAATTAATTTAATTATTTTTCCTTATTGATGTCAAAAAAATGAATATAATTTTCTATGCAGCAACTTCATCATTTTTTTTACTAATTTGATATTATTCTAGATATTGAAATGAAAATATAAAAAAGAGATATGTTGAAATAAAATTTATTAAATAAACTTATACTTACAGTTGAACACATAAAATAAGTTTTAATATAATAAAAAAAATAATAAATTTAATTTTATAATTTGTAGTATATTTTTAGCCTATGAAGAAAGTTTTACAAAGCAATACAATTTGCACCTGAATTTCATATTAATTTTCCTAATATACATTATTAAATTCTTTCATTAATGCTATTAAAAATAATAATTATTTCAAATTTAAAAAAATTGAAAAAACATTCTATTTGGCTAAGAATATTAAGTAATTTTTATTTTCTAGGGGAAAAGTAGTTGAACAAACTAATTAATTTATTTTAGTTAAATTAATCAAATTTTGAAATATTTTTATGATTTGTGTGGGCTGATGTCTGATGCAATACAATTTCACAATAATTGTAATAAATATGAAACATATGTTATGGGTAAGAATTTATAATATAAAAAGGAAATTTAACTTTTTTATTTTTAAAATTTTATTAAAATTAATTATTTAATTAATTTTAATTTATCAAATAATTATTAAATTAATTAAATAATATTTAGTTAGTTTTTTAAAAATAAGATATTCAATATTTGGTTTTTGATATGGTGCGATGATACAAAACCTTTTTTTTATAATAAACTACTTTTTATTGAAAATTTACAAAAATATCATAATTTTCTGTATTATTCAGAATATTTACATCTACAAATTGAAAATAACTATTTTGATAAAAAGAATATTTATTTCGTACTTATTTCTATAATTTCTATAACAGTTCTTTATACGATACGCATAATAAAGCATATAAATTCTTGTTTATGAATTTATTTAAACTTTATAATTTTTGTACAAAAAAAACTTATGTGCATTGATCCAGTTCAGAATTTTTTAATCTGTTTTTCATGGAACCCTTGGGTGTCTGCCGACTGCTCCTAATTTTTAAAATGTTTGCATCAATATTTAAAAAATCCTTATTTTTTTCCCGGGCAACCTATGTAAGCCGTCTGTCTGCCATTTCCCAACAATAGAGACCTTCACAATACGAGGAAAAGAACATTCGCAAACCATATAAAATGTGCAATGTTTAGAAACATAAAGTAGCTTCTGAATTTTATTTCACTTGGAAATAAAATGACATTGAAATCAGTAGCTCAAAGTTCTTGCAAATTTTTATAACAAAATATTTGTTTTATTTTTTCATACGTGAATAATTAAAGTATTTTTTTCAAGTGTTTTTTGGTGTCTTGGTGGTTTTTTTTTTTTTTTTTTTTTTTTTTTTTTTTTTTTTTTTTTTTTTTTAATGTTTGTTTTTAATGTGTCATTTGATTATTTGATATTTTTTGTAGCCCAAAATGATCAAACAAAGGAAATGATAATTTTTTTAAAAATATGGATTCTGATGCATGAAGGTATCGGATGGTGTTAAAAAGCCACAATGTTTTCTGTGTGGAAACGTTTTGGCAAATACTAGTTTGAAACCGGCAATATTGATAGAGCATCTCAAATCTCTTCATCCTTAAAATGCATCTAAGAATCTAAATTTTTTTACAAAGATGAAGGCTCAGTTTACGAAATCTGCAACATTAATAAAATTTGGATTTGGTATTTCACAAAAACCTTTGTTGTGGCATTTTTCAGAGTTGCATATCGTATTGCCAATAAAGAGAAACCGCATACTATTGGAGAGACATTAATTAAGCCATGTGTGCTGGAAATGGTTGAATTAGTTTGTGGATAGAAACAAAGAAAAAACTCTTGAGACTATTCCATTGTCCAAGGATTTGATACATTCAAGAATAGTTGAAATTTCTTGAATTATTAGTTTGGGGAAAAAGTTATCCATTATTTTTTCTGTAGACGTCTGCAGTGATCGCTATCTCGTGAAGTATCTATCAAACAATTTCAAATTTATGCTCATTGGAAAGGTGACATTTGACACTAAAATATTCTCTTGCGGTTTTTTGTTTGATTAATTCAGTTAAGAGTACAAGGTTTTAAACATAAAAGACAACAAACAGAAAATTCGATACATTTTGGTTTTTCTTTTATAATGGCGAAAATGCTAACCAGGTGGCTAAAATTGTGAAAGGTATTCATCGTCCTATATATGACTGTAACAACCAGTTACGCATAATTTTGGTTTCGTCGATTCCGTTTGGGTATTTGGATGCTAAAGAAGCACCTTGTATGGATACAACATCTGCGAGAATGTCTATAAAATATCAAAAGTTTTCAAACTTGACAGCATGTCAACAGTCGTAGCTTCGCACAAGACCTAAAAATCTATATGAAAACTGTTTTGAAACTTTTTACAAAGCGAATCTGAAAAAAGTTACAAAAAGTTCACGTAAAAGTAATGGATTTTTTTTCCCAACCTAATATATTAAAACAGATCATCGATGGGTTGAAAACATCACCATTTCCCTTTAGCAAGCAACTGAATGAAACTACAGAAATTGAATTGTAGTCAACTTCTTGTTTTTGTTCGTTACGTGTCTGTTGATACTATCAAACAAGAATTCTTATTCTGTGAGCCTCTTTTGCAAACTACGAAGGCAGTTGATGTATTAGTGATTTTGAATATTTTTTTTTCCAAATATGACTTCGACCGGAAACAAAAACTTCATTCACTTTGTATGGATGGAGCACCTGAGATGCTTGGCAATGAGTCTGGTTTTTCCCATTTGGTAAAAAAGAGGCTTCTAATGTTATTGTTAAACGTTGTATTTTAGATCTAGACAATCACTGGCTACAAAAACTCTTCCAACCAGTTAAAAGAAGTATTGTCAATAGTTATTAAAACTGTGAATTTTATTAGAAGTAGAGCTCTTAATCATCGTCTATTTAAAACACTGTGTCAAGAAATGAAAGCAGAACATGAGTTACTTTTGTACCCCATGGAAGCGCGCTGGCTGTCATGAGGGCAGGTTTTGAAATGACTTTTCATGTTGAAGACAGAAGTATCACTTTTTTAGAAGAAAATGGTAACTCTCTCTTCGAATATTTATAGAAAAAGATTTTATATTTATATTTAAATTGACTTACTTGTTATTTTTATATACATGAACGATATATGTCTTTCCACACAACCACATAAACGATATATTTTTAACCACATGAACGATATATGTCTTTCGATTCAAGGGCCTGATAAGAATGCCACTGAGAAGCTATGGATGCGACTGAGAAACGACAGGCATTTTTATACAAAATGTAACTTTGGAAAAAAAAGAAAGCAAAATGGGATAAATGCAAACTTTCAAATGTTGGATGAAGTACTTCTTGAAAATGGATCTCTGAAAGATTGTTTGTTATTGAATAACTTGAAAAATGAAATCTGTGGAACCTGAAAGTACTTCAAGTTTCATTTGAAAAATATTTCAATTCAGATGAAATAAATATAAAAGATGAGTTGTAGATTCATAATCCTTTTCTTTGTGATCTTGACTGTATCAATGACATGAACCTGGCCAAAGATGAGCTAATTGATATGAAAAAAAGTCTTTGTTGAAAATGGATTTGGATTCAAAATTTCTTGGAGAGTTTTAGTCTTCTTTAAGAGAAGTCTACCCGTTGCTTGCAAAACAAGCTCTGGCAGCCATTTTTCTGTTTACTACAGTATATTTTTGCGAAGAGAGATTTTAAAAACTTGTCACAATAAAATCAAAACATCGAAATCAACTGAATGTTGATTGATATGCACATGACTTTGTCAAAATCCATCCCTCAATTCAATCTGTTAATCAAGGAAAAGCAGCAACAGCTTTCATATTAAAATTTTTAACTTCTTCAAATTTTTTATACTATTGAAATAAAAATATTAAAATAATTAAATAATAAAACAGAATATATTTTGTAATGAATGATGTTTAAATAATTTTTTTCACAGTGGGGTCCGTGATATATTTAAAATTTTTAATATATCATTGTGCCAAAAAGATTAAGAAACACTGATCTATTTAGAACTAAAATAATAATTTACTTCTTGATCAAATAACCAGACATCAGTAAATATACATACTAGTTGCATTTGATAATTTCCCATAACATGAAATCAACTGTAAATTAATATCATCATAAATATCTAATTATGAAAAAAATATTTAATATTTCTCACAGCTATATTGTAATTGAAAGACAAATTACAAAATAGCTACTTATTTTAATGTATATTATATGTGATCGGTGTGAAAACGCGGGTACCACTTAGTTTGGCAAAACTTTTTGGGAAAAAAAATTGAATTTCTGGTAAACCTGGTAAATTACAGAGTTCTTATTCTATAAAAAATATATGAAAATTGTTAATAAATTTAACTACTAACTGATAAAAAAGTGTGATTAAGTAAAAATATTTATGTTTTCTGATAAAAATTGTTAAAAATAAAAACTAATGTTAACTTAGTTTAGCTTTTGTATGTGATGTAGATATGTGCATAAAAGTGGTAACTACCACTTTTATGCACAAATCTTGGTGCTTAACTCGGTTTCAGACATCATGAGAAAAATCACGGGGTAGACATTTGAAAACTTTTACAAACTATTTATTTCAAAAAATTATCAGGAATCTATCCAAATTGATTTCCAAATTATTTTATATATTGTTATATATATTATTATTATTATATATTATTTCATATATATATATATAAATATTCTTGTTAAATATAATTTTTTTAAAATTTGTATTCTGAATATGTGTGGCAAATATCTATATCATAATGTCAAAATCTTGGAAAGCGCTTACATAAATGGGATGAGATAATAATATGAAATAAATTTTACTAACCAATTACTTGGTAACAAAAGCTCGAAAGAATTTTTTTTTGTTGTAAAAATTTAAAGATAAATTTTTAAGATAATTTAATTTACATGTTCGGATTTTAAGATTAATTTATACAATACCATATTGCCATAGGGTTTTTTTATTCAAATAAATACTTTTATTAGAATAAGCTATATTGAAATAAATATTTTAAACACAAAATATTGTTATTCAATAAATGAGTATTTTTATTTCGCACTATTCAATTTATTTATCAAAATAAGTTTCAATTCAATAATCCAATTAATAATTTTTAAAGGTTTTTCACTTTAACTTAATTTGGTGATTTGATTTTCATTTATCTTGATTTCACAAACAATGTGTTTTGTTGAAATTTTAGTGGGTACTTAAATAATTACACAGTAATATAACTAGAACTCACTTTTTCTTTACTTGAGTAAAAATTGTCTTTTATATACAATTTTTACTTGATTATCTTATATATATTTCTTATGCCTTTATTTTCCCTATTTTTCCAAAATAAAGGCTCGAGTTCAAGCTATTCAAATTAATATTCAATTTATTTATCACAATACATTTCAATTCCATAATCCAATTATTTTCTGTAGCTATTTTGTCCTAAATTCAAACTTATGTTGTAATTTTAGAATGAACTTAACTTGGCTCTTCTTATAATAACTTGACTGTTTTATTCATAAAATAAGTTAATTATAACATATATTTATTTGATTGAATAAAAGTTAATTTTTATTTAAATGATTAAATTTTTATATATTTAATATATAAAAATGCCTCTAATTTGCGCAAATAAAAGCTTATGTTTAAGTAATTCAATTTACGTTTGTTTAAGTGATTATTAACTAAATAATAATAATTTATTCAAATAAATACTGTATGTAACAAAATCATCTTATTTAAAGAAATATGTTTTAATTTCCAAATATATATACCATTTTCCGCAATTTATTTTGATTCTACAATTTAATTATTAATTCATGAGATTGTTGTTAAACATATTTAACTTTTGTTGTAATTTTCTTTGCTAATGTTATTCCCTTTGAAATAATTATATAATACTATTTGTAAAATATGAATAATTAAAACTAAACATGAAATTAAGCTTTATGTTCCATTCATGCAAATCACTGCAATATTACACCAGTGATTTTCAAGGATTTCTTAATACCTTACATTTAAATCTAATCACGTTCTTCCTGCCTTAATTCGAACATGTCGTCATCGAGTTATTCTCCATTAATTCTAATTGAAACTCATGGTTTTAAAGGTGGCTTCATGGGCCACTGGGATCATTTTTAATGTCCAAAACGTTTGAAAAGCGTCTTCAGTTGTACCTCACTCCGCTGCTAAGAGCCCAGAAAAGTAGGAGGTGTGTGTGGAAAAGGCAGTATCCGAAGTAATGGTGTTCGAATTTTGCAGCCGAATGCGTGTCTTAATTGCATACTAATTACGGAAACCATTTTCGCTCAGGTTAATTGAAATTTCCTCGATGAATAATGAAACTGCTGTTTTATCTTGAGAAGGTCAGGCAATCGAAAAAACATAGTTAATATAATAGGTATAAGGGACTCGAATGAGGCTTGAATTTATTTCGTGCGCAGATTAATTTTATGTATGAAATTAGATTTCAGTAGTATTATAGTTAAGATTAAGTACTTTCCTTAGCTAATTTATAAAGTACATTATATATTGTCCCATATAATGTCCTATTTACTTATAACCATATTTTAATTTATTTCATTAATTTCTTTTTTTTTTTCATTTCATCATCAAACTTTCTTCATGAATAAAGAAACATATGTTTCATATTGAGAAATTCAGATAATTTATTGTATTGTAATAGATGTATAGTCTCTGGAATAGATTCTGAATTTTTTCCTTGAAATTTATCTTATATTTTTAACAAGTAGTTTGATTTCAATGCATTTATGGCTTCAAAAATCAATATAATTTTAAAAAAAAAAATTATTGCAAATTTATATTGACCATTTTATTTATATAGAATTTTTTAATCCAAAATTAAACTCTTTATATTTGATTTAGAAACTTTAAAATTCATTTTCTCGATTAATAATAATAGTGTTACTTTATCTAAATGAAAACAGTCAGTTGATAATAAATTTGCATTGCGTTGGATTCTGAATCCTTTTCATCCTAACATAAACTATATGCATTGGAGAAAAAATAGCTTTCAACTAATAAAATATATTATTTTTCTAAATTATAAAAACATTTCAGCCAAATTTTCATACATAATTGAATTTTATTAATAAGCAAATATTTACCATTAAATTTAATTATATGAAAATTAATTCAATATATTTCTTGAGAACTAATGTTTAAATTAATCACTATCTAGAGAAATTGAATAACAGGGAACTCATTTAGAAATGTCTCTGAATACTTTTAATATGGAATCTTAAAATAGTTTGAATAATTAATATAATTTTTTATATATCTGTTCAATATAATATAAACATATTTCCTTTTAAATTCAAAATTGAGGAGCTCAGAATTTATTGAATTTTTGTTTTTAAGAATATCATTTCATGCAGAAGATAATTTTGTAAAGCGTTGAATATAAATTTTGTTTCTGATATTTCAATGTGATTTAATTAAGTATTTCTTGATAACCAATATTAATGTCAATTAAAATATTTAAGATATAGGGAAATTTGTTCTCTTATACTTATAATTACAGATTCTTAAAATTGAGCAATAAAGTGTTTATTAAAATAACTTATTCAATAGTATCACATGAGCATATAATTTTTGGTTTATTTATTTTCAATATTTCCTTTTATTCTGATTACTGGATATCTTAGTAAAGATCATATATTAAATTGATTAAAATTGCTCCATTAAAGCATATGCTCAAATTTATACAATTGAATAAAATCATCATTACCAAAAGTATAAAAAAAGTATGTAAAATACGATTTTTTTTAAAATTAAAAGTAATCACTCAGCAATTTTATTCTTTATTATATAACCATTATATGCCTGAAATATTTATATATTTTAAAGTAAATCACTGAGACATTTGGATGTATCTAATGATGAAAGTAATTACTGAAAATACTCTTTATTTGATATAATATTCCAATAAAAGATTAAAGGAAACGTTTAGATTTTGCTAATAATAAAACCTTTCTACTGTACAAGCTCAACAACGGAAGCTTTTTCACATATTAACATATTTTATGATAATGTTAAATAACAAAGCTCGCCAACTTAACATTAAATTTTTATTAATATTTGATATTATTTTTTAATATTTTATTCACCATAACAAGTAAATATAATTAACATTCTTGTAAAAATATTAATTTAATTGAAAAAATAGTTTATTTAGTATCGGTTGTAAAACTAAAAACAGTATCTATAATAATTTATAACCATTATATTACAACTTACATTTAAAAATTTATTTCCAAAATTTCAATATAAAGGTAATGTTAAAATTAAAAACTAACGTAATTTTCAATCCATATGAACAGCAGATCATGTTAATTTTCATTGTGGCACTCAGCTTTACTCCCAATACTTTGAAATAAGATTACTAAATTATGAAATTATCAATAAATGATAATGTATAATATGACATATTTAATTTAAAATAAAATATTTAATTACGGCAATAACTAATATATGACATTATCCCTTGAATTTCATTTAAAAAAAGAAGGAAAGTGTTAATTTTCATGAAAAAATATAAACAAGCACATTATTATAACATTTACAATTAAGTAATCTTAAAATTTTTAGGTGACTATAACCAATAGATTTTATCTAGTTAATAGAAAAATCTTTCTTGTTCATCTAATTATATACATTCTTTAATAAATATCTTTGGCACTTTGTATGCAATATTTCAAGATTTTTAACTATTTTTAAATTTCAGTTTAAAGATGATATTTTTTTAAGTTTAAATTCTGTAGAAAAATCCTGTGAATAGGATTATAATTGCCTAAATAAATAAAAGTATTGTTCACTTGAAACAAATTTGAATGACTGCATCAATATGTAAGCTTATAATAATTAACTGTAAAAGTTTAACTAGTTATAGTCGTCATTTAATGGGATAATAACGATTCCAACATTCTTCTTAAGAGTTTTTGAGGCCTCAGAATAATTACCGAGGGATAAAGTTCTAGAAAAGAAATTTAATAATTAATTAACATTGAACGAGAAATAATATTCATTAATTCATGAAATCCCAGCTTTTGATTCAGAAGTGTAAACGATATCCGCACACTCTCAATGAATTCCCACGGGCCTACTGAATGTGGATTTTGCTCATCCTTTTGGTAAATAATAGTGGCTCCTCCCAGCAATATTATTATAATTACTTTACGTCTTTATCCATTAATTAGATTTCAGACTTGACGGTTTCTTCAGCAGACTAACTGAGCGTTCATTAGGTTACATACTCAGCATTCGATCACCCTCCCTGCATCGTAGGCTCCCCCAAGACCAACCCTTTTCTGAGACAAAGCGGACGATAAATTAAAAGTGGATTAACCGCCTGTCAACTTCGTAAGTGGGCTTGAGGAAGGAATACTCTTTCTGTCGAATGAGTGTCCTCCACTGGCTCAAATCATTTGCATTTGCTGCAGCACAGTCTCGACCACTGGACGTGACAACCATTTGTAAACGAAGATTTTACCATCGTAACGTGCAGTAAGAGAAGAGACGGAGTTTTAAAACATTTGCTTAACGGTTCGTTAACTGGGATGTAATCTGAATGCGATGCTTTGGATGGAGACGGTATTGATAACTCTTAAAATGCACGTGGTTTGAATGATTATATTCATTAAGTGATGGTTGTTATAAATTCAAACATATCTAAGTTTTTTATTTATTTAGGAAGCAAACGTGATACATTTAAAATGTGTGTCCCTTGTAAATACTTTTAATAATCTTTTCTTTTTATATTATAAAAGCGATGATTGTCTGAAAATATTTTGTCTGAACCTCAGGACTATCCTTTAAAATTTATTCATATCAGCTTAAGCTTATTTATTTTCAGTACGTAAAATACATTCTATTCTTCCAATATTTGAAATTTAAACGTAGCAAATTCAAATAATTCAAAAATTTAAAAATTGAAAAATTTAGATTTTCTGACATATTTTTGTATTTTCATTTAAAATATAATTTATACTTTGCTTATATATCAAAAAATAATTCGTACAAAATTAAATGTAACTAATTTATTTCGTATAAATATATCCGTACAAGCTTGGACATAGAAGTAATGGCAAACTTAAAAAAAACTCTCCATTAATAAGTATATTAAAATGGTATGCAAATACAAATACTTCAGTATGTAGACATAATCTGTTTATAAATTCCAAAATGCTATGCAAGTGTTATTATATTATTAGAGTTACTCACTCACTCTATAATTTCATATGGATACGTACAATAATATTAACTAGATCAAATAAAGTGAGATTTGGAAAATCTTTTCCAAAAATTTTATGAATAGTGTATATATGTATTAATCTATATATTTGTTATTAAATTTATTTTTTCACTGTTACCAAAAATTAAATTAGATTTAAGGATTAAAATTACTTACATTAATTTAATAATAAACATTTCACCCATAATTTCTAGCAATTTATTCTAAATATATTGGCACAATTTTGTGCAACATCAAACACATAGCTGACATTTTTTTCAGTAATTACACTTTCAAACTAAAATATATTTAAAATTATTAATATTTATGAAATTATAGAACGTCACTTAAATAATAATCTGAACTAAATCTATGGCCATTTTTAGAAATAATATAACAGTTATGATATTCAAATGATTGAAGAAAGGAAACAAAATCAAAAATAATACATTATGATTTTGTTAATACATAATACATTATCATGGATTATTTCATTAAAATTAATTATTTTTTACATCTTATTAAGAAAAGGTTTTAACAGAAAACATAGCGATAAAGTAAATTCATATACTTCAAGCAATTTTTATCATATGTAAGTAAATTCTTAAAAAATGTAAATAAATAAGTAAGCATGACTGAAACATAAGAACAAAAAAAAAACTCAAATATTAAATATTTCATTAAATATTATTGTCATTTCCGCTTAAACATTATTTGTAGGTTTAGAAAATTATTTATAAAATATATTTGAGACAATGTGCAAAATTTCGAATTTGAAATTAGTTTTAAACATATTCATATTGTAAACATAAATCCATTCTTAGTTAACTATTTTAAGAAAATTACTGCTGTCTAACTTTTACTTCAAATAGACTAAAATATGTATTAAATTTACAATAACTTACAAAAAAAGCCAGATTTAAATAAAAAATAAATACTTTTAGATTGAAATAAATTATCGATGCATCAAAAATCAGTGAGATGAAAAGATAAAATCTTATAGTCGATATTTTATAACGGTAATAAAAACACTTCTTTATTTATTTTAAATTAAATTACAAATATAAGGAATTCTTTTGAAAATTGAAATTTCTGTTTTAACATTTCATAATATGTTGTGAATTAAATAGATTTTAACTCTCAAATTGATATATATTTTATTGAATAAGATAACTATAAATGATTTAATGCATTTTCAATAAATGTATTTCATCAAATATTACGTGTAAAATTATTTAATGATACATTGTATCAAATAAATGCATTTTAAAGCTTCCTTTATGTAATTCTAATCATTTCATACTTCGCATCTTGCTAAATGACATATGTCTTTACAATATTTAGGTTCAATTTGTATCCATCGAAGTTTCTATTCACCAATGTTCATCAACAAAACAGCAAAAGTATACTTGAGAAAATATAATGCATTTGGCAGCATGGTAAATAGAAAATACATAATGTCAACTGTCTTTCACAAATACCAAAAAAAAAAAAATACTAACTGAAGACTAAAAAAAAAAAAATTGGTGCCACCAAAAAAAGTAAAATGCAATTTTTTTGTTAATTAGTCAGTATTTTATTTAATCTTACCAACTAGTATCTCTTTATTTGCAATGAAATTAGCAATGAACTAAACTTTATATTAAAGTACGGCATTTTCAAAAATAATAATTAACACTACATCATTGAATAGTTAGAAATATAAGCCGCCACTAAAACCTGAAACTTATTAATAATAGTGATTAAAAATCAATATAATACTTGATAAATATAATTAACTTTAGTGTTACAAAAAAATTAATTATATTTGATAAAAACATAAGTAAAAATGAATTTCCCACAGTTATATAGATTATATCCTACATTACAATACAATTTTAAATACAATAATATAAATGTTATAATGCTTAAAATTATGATAATACAGAGTATAATTTTTATAAAATTCATTTCTACTAGATTTTATAAGCATTAAGGGTATTAATAACGTGCAACATCTCCTGCTGAATTTCATCATGTGTTTCAAAAAGATTTATAATATATTTTTATTATTAATGTTTTTTAGCATGGTAATCAAAATTAAATTTCTTAAAGTTTTATGGATCGCATAATTTGATTCCAGAAACTTTTCTCAACAGCCCAAATGTAGAAAAGAAAATAATACTGTTTACAAAACGATAATTTATTTCTTGAAAGGTATCTTAATACAAACGAAGTAACTCGTACACCATCGGAAACGAAACCTTAAACATTTATTTCACTGAAAGAATTTAAGCAATTGATTTATTCTTAAACTAAATAATTTAGAAGTTGTCTGTTTTCCGAATTGATCATTAATCTATACCTATTTGCATAATTCTTTGTTAAATTCTAATCTTTACGAACTTTAACTTTCAGAAAGAGTAATAGATTCAAATTTACTGTGCAAAATTTTAAAAATAATTTATATCACAATTTGATTTTAAATTTATCAAAACTAATTTTATTTCATGATTTTAATCTATTTAATCATCACTCCCTAGATTATTTACATTAAAAAAGCATAGAAACATATATTTTCCCACTATAATTTTCTTCTCTTCAATACATATTGTTCTTGAATTGCTATATTTAATAATTGAAAAAACATTTTCTATATAATATATGCAAATAAACTTAAACTGTACAATTTTAATACTTTTTACAAAGCAATAATAAATGAGCTACTGAATATAAAGTTGTATTTCATTCCACATATGAAACTAATATTAATTATTTTTGCATATTTCTATTCTTATAAATTTATATTCGTTTCTTTTATTTTATTGATAAACACAATACATCGAAAGTTTGAAGCAAGCAAATAGGCAATGTAAGACGTGTTCCGATGAAAATATGTATATAATACTTCAATTCTCGATTGAAAAAACTTCTCGAATACTTAGTTTAAATAAATTAAAGGAAGACTGGAAATTTGAATATATCCAACAATTTTTTTTTACATTTTTGATAAATGAAATATTTTTGAAAAAAAAATGTAAATATTTAAAACATTAAAGATATTTTCATAGCTGGATGTAAATTAAGACATAAAATTTAAAATATTTATGAACTTAAATATTATGTGTTGAAATTGTATTCTTTTCAATATTTTCAGGGTTATAAATCCAATTTAAATTAATCCAAATAAACGTAAAACATAATAAAATTTTAAAAGAAATTTTTCAAATAAAACTAAATGAACAATATTTAAATGCTGTTATAAAATAAGCAATATATATATTTTTCCGTCTATATTTTTATACTCTGAAATATGAATTTATCGTAAGCATAAAATTTGATTTCCATAAATATTTTTATTTATATTAAGTAATTTTTCAAACATATAAGGAAATAAATAATATTTTTATTAAAATAATATCTTTTTCTGTGCAAACATCATTGAAAAATGAATGTGGTTTCTATAGTAGGAATTTCATTTATTAATATTAAATAAGCATATTTTTACACGACTAACACACATGTTAAAATAAATGTGTAGAATAATGATACTTATAGAAAATTTTTAATATTACATGATTTTTTATGTTTTTGAAGAACTGTACATAAAAGACAGAATAAAAATATTTCATTAAATATATGATATTATCAAAGGTGGAATACGTAAATAAAAATGTATTTTTCATTTTCAAATTCTTAACGTATTAAATACATTTCCGATTTTTTTAAAGATATGTATTGCTCATAAAAGTGATCCTTAAAATCAAACATATATTGTAGTATTGATGAAAAACTTTTGCTCATTAATAGTTTCGATTGTTAACAATGAAACATTGGTAATTTATATTTTTCTCTGATACCCAAATTTAAAATTTAGATCTTTTTAGCAATATTTAATTTATCATTGAAAACCGCTTACGAGAATTATGTAAATATTATATAAATATTTATTCAAATGATTGAACCTGAGCATTTAGTATTTTAAAACAAATAAAGGAATAGAATTCAAACTACAAGCGCAAAAAATATTATTCACTAGAATTTAAAAATAACCAATAATAAAATTTTAAAAGTAAATGCAAGTTGTCTATTTCCAGACAAATGGTTAAAAGACATGGAAATTAGAAAATATAGAATCAATTAATATAAATATAAATAACCATCAAAGCTTAAGTGTTAAATTAAAAAATTATAAACAGACCTTTTTCTATTTTTTGGTTATAAATAATGAATTTTTCATATCTTGTTCGATTAAATTTAATTAAATTATTGTTCATCACATTTATTCACACGTCAGTCGCTTTTCATAAATTCTTCTAACTATGAAAAAATTAAATTTGGCTAATTAAACTCAATAATAACTTATAAATTTTTATTTTTGAATAATTACACTCAATCAATGTGTTATAATAAATACAGTCCAAAACATTATTTTTATTTGGTAAATTAAAGATCATGAGCTAACCTATAAAGTTTTAAGTGAATACGCCTGAATGAAAGTTAAATAAGATTCCATGTTTTAATCGATGATTATTTTATACTTTAGTATATTTAATATTAATTTTATATATAAAAATTTTAATGGTAGGACTAAAAATGATTAGAGAGACTTTTTAAGTTAATAATTTTAAATTCTTGTTAGTTAAAATAAACACTATATTTTTGCTATACGTTATTGGAACCAAATAAATTTTTCTTAACATTTTGATAAACTTTTAGTGTTTTTATATCCATAATTTTAGAATCTCCACAAGCATTTTAGAAAGTACATTTAAAGTTTTATTTAATACCATTATATTTAAACTGGAAAATGAACCTCACTGGATACACATACTTGGAAATTGATGAATAATTTTAATAAACTTTTAAAAATATGACACTGCTGATAACGATTCCTAAATTTTCACTGTTATTTAAAATCAGATTAATCTCATAAAAGCGAATATGTTTAGTAACTGTGCATCATAAAAATAACCTTTTTCATAAAAGATTATTTCGTCATTTCAAAGCCACTATGATATATATATATATAATAGTATGTATTATTTATGCGTTGTGTTAATTGTACGCGTAAAATAATTACAACTAAATACATCAAAAGTATGTGATTCTGAAATCAAATATGTTATTAAGTGAAGTACAAGATATGTTAACTTAAAATAATTTAAAATTTTAAAAAGTGATTATAAGAATAAAACGTTTTAAAAAATATCATAAAACATGAAATATATGAACATGAAATATATATATATATATATATATATATATATATATATATATATATATATATATATATATATATATATATATATATATATATATATATATTAAAGTTTTCCCTTTGCATAAAATGTTCTAGGATTCTTATTTTAATAGAATTTACAAGATGTTCCATAAATAACATGTCTGACTGCTAGAGTAAATAATATTTGAATAAATAGAATCAATGAAGAAATTTTTCGCCTCTTCGCCTACTTCCAAAGAGACCTTAACACTTTGTACTTCTTTTGGTTAAATTTAAATTATTGAATATGAGAACTGCATACACAGACGAAAACCTCGAAGAATGGATTATCATTGATGCTGCAAACAACGCCAATTGGCATGCTACCTTAAAATGACAGCGATCATCTTGGTTCTTTTACTGAGGATTTTGCAATGATTTTTTAAAAGCTGAAATTTAAAGTATCTTTAATTATTTGCCTTAAGCTACTTAATGTAACATTTTATTCTTAAAAAAATTAAGAAAAGAGTTTCACCTTATTGACCAAATCGGCATTTCATCATTCATTATTATTTTTATTTTTCCTTCGAAATAATACTGTTTACAATGTTTCTAAAATTATTTCTTCTTTATCGTTGCTAATTTCCTTATGAATTTAATGTATTTTCAAGAGTATGTCAGCTGATTACATTAAAACATGAAAAAATTTGAATAATATAAAATATCAGGTAATATCACCTTTATGCTAACAATGTCTGGAAAACCTGTTTTTTATTTCTAGATACAATTGCATAATTTTTTCATTTGTACTTCGGTAGAAAACTATTTGAAATTAGTGATTGTTTAGTATTTTCTATCATTGCTTTTTTTTTTAAAAAAAAAAGAGTATATTTGTTGATTAGAACTTTATTTAAGTCTATCATCAACATTCATGAATTTCATTATATTTCAAATTATTGGTGTTTTCTCTTCATTTGCATTTCACTATTTACATTTCCAAAACTAAAAACAATTGTGAACATTAATGAATGTTTTTGATGTTCCTGTAATTAGTTTTTAAAAAGTTCAATGATTTGATTGTAAAAAAAAATCTCTCTATAATTTATAAAAAAAGAAATAAATAAGCAACTCATGCTTGCAAAGCCAATTAAATATGTTTTTATATTTTCTCAAATTTACAAATTATTTTTTTTTTAATTAAAATAATTGAAAGATATTGAATAAAGAAATAAAATAATATTAATTAATGAATATCAAGAATTTAAAAATCTGAAATTTTAAAATATGTTTCTTATTATTCCTATATTTAATTTTTATAATTAATCTAATTGAATAGCTTTATCTAAAATTGTATTAATATTTTTCTATAAGTAATTTAAATAGGATTTTTTGAATTCATGGTTTTATGTGAAAATATTATATAAATACGGATAAATTTTTATATTCTTTGTTAGGAATGTAATTTGATGCTACAAGATTGTGGGCGCTTTTTAAATGATAATATCAACAATTCTATAATTCACATATTTTTAATTTGTTTTTAATTATTTTCCATAAAAATATAATTTTTAAAAATAACTGGAGATAATAACGTTCTATAAACTTAAGAATTTTTTAATTTCTTTCAAAACAAATTACTTGCTTTAACAATAACTAAGAAAACTGAATGAGATATTTTTTACATGCAAAATGTAATTTGCAAAAAAATTAAAATAGTTCCTTAAAGAAGATTATGTTCAAATTTTACAGTTAACATGGTTGTATATTAGCGTGTTTAATATAGCTTAATTTAAGCATTTTTACATAGTCCTAAAAGACCAGAACTTTCCGATTTAGTATATTGCATTAGTAGTAAATTCTAGGCAATATTCACTATGCTAAAATATTAAAATCTGTACTATTATATTAATTTAAAATCTGTACTATTATATAAAAAATTATATAAATCTGTACTATTATATAAATTAAATAAATTATATAAAATTAAATAAATTTTGAGTAACTTTAATTATATAAAATATTAAAATCTGTACTATTATATAAATTAAATAAATTATATAAAATTAAATAAATTTTGAGTAACTTTAATTATATAAAATATTAAAATCTGTACTATTATATAAATATAAATAAAAAATAAATATTATAATTATACTGTTTAAATTTAGCAATCGATTAACAATTCTGTTAATATTTCAAAATGCTTTAACGTATTCCTGTGCTCTAAACTTTAATTTTTTTTTTTTTTTTTTTTTTTTTTTTTAATTTTAAATAAAATGTTATATTCATGCCAGTAGAATAGCTTATAATAACATTTGATTTAGAAATTTGTTAACATTCCAGAATAATACCAGATTGTACATTTTATATTCAGAAATGTTTCCAATTACTTTAATCCAAACATACTTTTGGCAATCCATTCCACTATACTAATGAATATTTTTTATGAAAATGTTCATTAATATACTGGACATATTTGGATGAGAAAATTGAAAATTAAAATTTTCTTTGCAGTGACAAATTATTTTTAACTCTAAAATTTCATAAAAAATTTAGTATCTATATATGGTCACAATGCACTTATTTTTTTTAGACATTTTTGGCATTAAAAAAGTTTTAAAATGCAGGGAAAACTTATATTCTCCCCTAATTTGCAATTATATTAAGAATAAACAGTATAAATTAGATTTTCCTCCAAACATTTTATAGCTGTGAATTATATTAAACGTTTTTCTGCATTCTGCTTCATTTTTCTTCATTATTAAATAAGGAGCTTAAACTATATAAATTCTAAATTACTTATTGTTATAATGATCAGTGTGGTAAATAAATAATTGTAATGCATTGGACATTTGCATACTTCTATTTAAAGGATAAATTGTTAGAAAATTTTGAATGATAAGTAGTATCATTTTTCATTTTATTATTTTCCTTGTATAAATTCAAACATTTGCATTAGGTTACAATTAAGATAAATACATTAGCTAAAAAACGGTGTGTGTGTGCGTGCTCTGTTTGTTTTCGAAATTATTAAGATACTGTACACGGTATTAAGATAACAGTATAATTTCCTTAATCTTCAGATTTGTGAGTTCCACAGAAAATATCCATTAGATCAATAATTCGTTATTTGTCACTTTTTGTCAGACATTTTTTATGGATTGGGACTAAATGTAATATTAGTGAAAGTAAACTTCGAATCTTATTTCAAATCTAAATATTTTATGAATTTTTTTAAATAATATTTGTGATTTATTTGCGCATTTTACGCACTACTAATAAGTTTTCATACAATGCGTGACTTTTTTTTTATTTATGGAGTTTATTAATTAAATTAAATTGAAAATTTTATATTTTATTGTAAACATTGATATGAAATTAGTTTTAGCAAAGTGGAACTGTATAAGAATATCTTCCCTTCCTTTTAGTAAAACACTGTTTATTCTAGTAAAATAACATACTAAATAGACTTAAGCAGCATTTTTAGATTTTTTATTTTATTTGACACCAAGTGCTATATTTAATTATTAATTGTTACCTAATTCGATGAAAATTAGTTTTAGCAAAGAGGAACAGTATAAGAATATCTTCCCCTCCTTTTAGTAAAACACTGTTTATTCTAGTGAAATAACATACTAAATAGACTTAAGCAGCATTTTTAGATTTTTTATTTTATTTGACACCAAGTGCTATATTTAATTATTTAGTGTTACCTAATTCGATGTGAAAATAATAATTTTAACCTAATATATTCCCTGTTTTCTAGATCATTTTGGATGTTTACATTAAATGTATTCCAGATATTACTTAAAATTTAATAATTTTTATTTTTAGTGAAAACCTATAAGGAATTACCCCTTTTTTTGAGAAAATCTTAAATTTTTCAACTCTTTAGTCTTCAAGATAACGAGTTAGTTCAGTGAATATTAAAATAGTTAAATTTAGTATTAATTTAATTAGAAGGTATATATATTTCATTTAATTTTTACCTGTATTATTTAACATTCAAAAGAGCTTAAAAGGAAGTTTTAAATTACTTTATTAAATTATGAATAATTCGTCGTGAATATCCCAATTTACGATTCGAGTCGAATTCTCGATTACTGGAACTTATAGTGTACTAAATTTGAGTAGATTGCTAAGATTTGTGTAAATAATTTTATACTAAATGAAATGACACTGGAAAAAGACTCTATCTATAATTTTTTTTTTATTTCAAGGAAAATATAGAGAGTACATTTAAATTTACTAGCTTGAAATTAAAATTTTAACTTTTAATATTTCTTTTAAAATGTTATAATTTAAATTAAATAACTCTAAAAATTAATAATATACATTTTTATTACAAATAAACAATTATATAATATTAAAACAGAGTTTCTAAGTTAATTCCAATTTTCTTCAAATAATATTTCTGTTTTGTTTATTCTACTTACCAGAACTTATTTATGTTAGTTTTTATTTGAGTAACTTTAACGATAAGTTTAAATGATCTTATTTTATTTACTTTCAAGCTTATATTACTTATTCCTATGAATGCTTAATTTATAACTTTGGAAATGAAAATGATATTTTTAGCCCTAAATGAGTTATGGTATTTCACTTATAAATGTCATTAATTACAAATTCTATTAAAAATTAATTAAATTTATCATTCGTAAATACAGTTTTTATTGTAGTAGAATTATAAGAGCCCTTTTAAAGTTACAACTATTTTTAATACCTTATAAATATTAATATAAATAGGAAATCAAGATTAATACTTTAAATGTATTAAAATCATTTATTAAAATTAAGTTATATGATTTGACTTTTGAATTTTAAATTTGAGGACATTAATTATATTCTTAATTAACATGTTTTCCTTAACTCAGTGTTCTTTAATTATAGAGTTTTTTTCCCAAAAATCTTCTAATTTAATTTAGAGAAAAAAATTAAGAAACAAATTTTAAAAAATGGATACAAATATATATCATCTAGATACCTAGAGTTATTAGAAGCAGGCTATATTCAGAATAGAAAACACATATGATTTATTGTACAATTACATTTGATTTTTCATTTATTTTTATGTCAAAAATTCGCTTAATGACTTATTAAATATTCATTAACAAAATTTCTTCTTAATATGTGTGAAAATAAAAATTTCTAATGTTTATTAAAGATTATATCTGCAAATATTTGCTTGAAGAGATACCATTTCATTTAAGACTTACAATTATAATTTTGTAATTTTTTTAAACTTAATTAACTATAAGACTGATTAAAATTTTCTACTCAATATAAAAATATTTCAAGTGTCTTTTTTTACTTTTCAGATCTTTGTATTTTAATTCCTGGAAACACCCGTAAATGAAGTAATAATTACAAAAAAGAACACAAGTGATGTTCACATCTAAATAAATATACTAGAAAAGGAATTTTGATTAATATTTGGAAATAAAAAAAAAATTTAAGTTATATAACGTTACAGAACAAAGTTAGCTGCATTACTATCTTTCCTCCTACAGAGGAAAAGTTTCAAAATGAGAAAAATGCAGAGTATTATTATGTTGAAAAATTCCTCTTTACATTTTAAGAAACTTTTCAGTTAATATGTGAATAATTTACAAATGGATATTGCATAATTAGAGCTGAAGTTTAATTAAAAATATCAGATAAATCAAATAGATCAATTGCCTTAATTTTAGCGCATTTCGTATCAGATTTATCAAATATGGTTCCCATTTAATATTAAAATCATGTAAATATCTTTAAATAAAAATTTATACATAATATAAAAATGACTTATACATAGTTTCTGATTATGTGATTAAGTTTGTAAATGAATTAATATTAAAATCTTAAATACAAAAATAAAATGAATTTACAAATTAAAGTTGCAAAAGTATAGTAACTTCATTTCCATATATATTTGTCGTGGAGAAACACATTGTGAGAAAAATACAGATCAAAGTTATCCCTACCATTGAAAAAAATTTAAATTATATTATTAAAAATTCATGAACATTCTAACACTAAGTTTTATTAGAGCTTTTTTAAATATTAAATAAGTTATAAACTTTTATTTATGTTGCATTTCACCATATTACTTAAAATAATTATCAAATATTTCCCATACTTACAATTAAATTCATGCAAACATCTATAATTGAAATATTTACGTATGTAATACGATAATTATGTAATACACAAATTCTTAATTAAGTAATTATATTTGAAATAAAATAAAAAAGAAAAGGATTGTTAAAAAATTGAATAAATTTGCGAATTAAATCTATTCTACAAAGCGATGTTAGTCACTTTACCTTCTGCACTTCCTAAGGTGAAACAAAGTTCCATCGCGAGAAAAATGCAGAACAAAGTTATCCGTGCCATCGAGATAATGTTCACAGAGTTTTTCAAATTCTGGCATGGGACCGCCATAATAACACACTAAAATTAAGATTTTTCAATAAATGTTCACTAATTCAGTTATGAACCATATCTATATATCCGTTCAGTTGTTAAGCAATTCCAAACAACTCGATAAGTTTTAGCACAAAATTTAAATGTTTACATGGAACATGCAGATAATATTTGTATATGTTGACTTCGAGTGCTTAGAAATATGAATACAATTAGTCAATATTCATAAACCTGTATTGTTTATACAGTAAGCATAATTGATGAACTCAGTCACTGTGTAAAATAAACTAATTTAAATTATTTATGTAACACAGTTTATGAAATATAATGTTTTTAATCTGAAGATTTAAATATCGATAGATGAAATTACCCTTTTGGTATCAAAAAGGGCATCATATCCGAAAAGTTGATTATAATATTCATATCTTAAAAAGTCTATATCTACTTCTTTCAAACCCATTCAATTTAAGATTGGAAGAAACTGTTCATGGCTTTAATAAAACCACAAAAATTAAAAATTTTATTGAAAAATAAAACTACTAAATAGCAAAACATAAAATGTTTTTATCATTCCAGTGTGAATCCACCTAGAAGTATATATCCGTGAAGTGGAAAATAAATTGTATCCACCGAACCACAAGTTCTTAATAAGGGATCCGAGAGGGCACAATCACACCCCCTTTATTTTTTTCCTCTCCGAACGGATAAGTTCCCTGGATGCGGATCAGCGCATGCACTGCAGATAAGTCCTGTTACGTTCCTGCCAAGACTCGCACGGTACTGGCCGGTCGATGGTTTCTTCCACAAAGGTAGGGTTATCACACTGCGCCAACTATTACTCGCCAAAAGTGGCGATAACTTCGACAAAGATTGAAGTCCGCAACTGATTTGGCGTGAGTAGCCGGTATGCGGCAAATCGCTGTATTATTTTCATGTAAATGTATATTTGAAGAGCCTCCAGCCCGATATGCAAGTGTCTCACGATTACTGTTTACATCGAGCTTTGTTTATTGCCTTATTTCGTGTGCTCACGACAGGCAAAGAAAAGAAAAATGCGTGGAATCAAAATCAATTTCCATATTTTATTTATTTATTATATTTTTTTGGTGCTGCTGCTGCTCTTAAAATTGAAGCTTTCAAACACGTGATGTTTTATATCAGGAATTTGTAGAAGGATAAAATAAAGTTTCGGAACATATGGTAAAATAAATAAATAATAAGTTCGGAAATTTCTAAAAACAATATAAAATAATTCTTTTGCATATAAAAGAAAATAACAGAAACATGCACACTTTTTTAAAGTTTAGTTCACATCATACAGATGAAGCATTTATGTATATATATATATGCGTATACATTTTCAAATATTATTTATTTACAAGCAATAAGATGAACAAAAAGAAATGTAAAAAATAGTATACCTCTAGTGTATAAAACATATAAAAATATATATACAGTTGAATTATTAAATAGACATTTAATTTTTTACATTGGATTTCAATAATATAAGTGAAAAAATTGCTGAAAACAAAATACTAAATATTTAATTTTTAAAAAAAATAAGATAAAAATAAAATTTTCTATCACCAGCCTACTGAATTTTCACTAGTCTTAAAATGTGAGCATGAAAATTTAAAGTAATATTTTTTAAAAAAAAAATTAATAAATATTAATTAACTTGCTTTCAACGAAATCTTTTTTTAAAAATGAAAATAATTTTAAGCATTTTGAAATAAATCGGTAAGATGCATAGTAATATTTTATCTATATAGGCAACATATTTTAATTGAATTCAATTTAATTTTAAGAGATATTTGCATGAAAAAGCGTTTACACATAAGTTAGTACAAATATATTAAATTACAATCAAGCTCATTTTTTTATAACCGTTGCAAATTATTTTCTATTGCACAGTGTAATTAATAAGTCTTCTTAGATTTTTTTCAATAAAAATGCTAATGTATTCTATTTATCGATTCAAACTCAAATTGCAAGTTTTCATTCACTTTTATGGAGCCTTTACTTCATGACATACATTTTTATTTACAAAAAAAGAGAGTTCCAATATATAATTAAATTTCATTCCTAGCCTACGTTGTAAGCATTATTTTATTAAAATAGTAATATTTTTCCTAAACCTTTTTCAAAATTACAATTCCTTGTATCAAATTTTTATGAATAAAAATTTCTTTAATTTTCAGTGTTGAACTGATTAACAAAAGAAGTGTGTAAAATAATTATAAACTCTCTCTCTTTTATATGCATCCAGTAAATTTATCTTAATATTTTTATTTCTTTATATAATTTAATTTCGTTATTGAAAATAAAACATTTCAAAAGTGCAATTTAAATGTTTAAATACAATTATTGAAATCATTCTCCCCCGATATATTCGGTATAATCAAACTCTAGAACTGCTGAATTGAATATCAAATTCTTACTCATTCAGATACCAGTGCTGGATATCTGGTTCTACTTTAATAAATAAAATATCTTATATATTTTTTTTTATTTGTTGAGTATCAAGAGAAAACAATATTGAGTTTCTTATTTATTAAATGTCAAAATAATTAAATTTCAATATTGAAAAATATAGAAGTAAATTCATTAATTCTTAAAATAAACATTTTGCCTGATTTATTTGAATTATTTAAATTTCAAAATTAAATTTACCACCACATCCACTACTTTTTTAAATGTAAAATTATTTTGTGTCCAATTATTGAAATAATTTTGGATGTATGACCAATAATTTTCGTTTATTCTTTGTTGCAGGTTACAATCCTTATTTTAAACTACTTTCTACTTTATAATTTAATAGTTAATCAATATATATTAAATTTGAAAATTTAACTCGACATATTTAAAATAAGAAAATGTTAAGATAAATTTATTAAAATGTATTTAATATTTTGAAGATAAAAGATTTTGATCAAAAACTAATAATATTTATTTTTCTCTTGTAAGTAATATTTTGTCAATGTCTTAACAAAAATGCTTAGGAAAAATGCTTAAAAATTATATAAGATTTGAAGCCAATTTGTGCGGCAAAATGAACATAAATGTAAATATGTGTATGTAAAAGTAAGTATGATAAGAAGTTATTTTTTTTTATATTGGCCTAAGCAATGCAAATAATTTTTTTATCTAAAATTTACATAAGATTTATTGAATTGTTAGCACATATGTCATATTTTTTACTTTGAATTAAATAAAACTTTATACCTTGAGGAGAGAAAACAATAGGTATTTTAGGCAAAAATTTATATTTTATTTTCATAGAATCTTAAATTAAAAGGTATACAAAAAATGAAATGAATTAAAAAATTCTGCTGAAAGAAAACTTTGTTGTAATTTTACCCAAAATTTCAAACGTGATTTTAATGAAGTTGGTCTACAAAATATTTTTAAGAAATTTTGTGTTAAATAATCTCATACTAAAAACGAAACCGTTTCTTTATAGGAAAATAAAAGTTAGTTAATTCAAATTTTTTTTACAGAAAAACTAAAACTAGTTAATTAAAGAAAAATTAAAATTAACTATAAAATTAAAAGTTATACAACAAAATAGAAGACAAAATAAAACTTTTTTTTTTAATTTGTTCACTAATAATTACGAAACCAAAAGTTACAAATGAAGCATTTAATCTTGCTAGAAATAATATTTTTCTTCCAATGGCAGGCGCTGGGTGATTGCGCACAACAAAGCCAGAAAGTTGCTTCTCATTTAGCGTTACTCGATGGGCACCTGTGAACCAAGTCACAGAGGCGAGTATCATTACCCACATCACACCACCACAAACCCGTTTATAGGGCGGGACACATTCATACATCATCTCTGGAGAAAGGACAAAGAAACACAAAGACAGAAAGAAAACGTCCATGCCTAAAATGTGATTCGAACGCGGGGCCTAAGAATCAGGAACGCGAACCACTCAGCCATCATCCGGCTATTAGAGATAATATAGTAAAAGTTGTTCAATTTTACCAACTCCTAAGGATAGTATAATTTCAAGTAACTTAATAACATAATGGTGAATCATTACTGACTTTTGATTTTATGTATGAAACGAAATCATATTCTACAAGCCAACTAGACACATGATAAAGTCTATTTGAATAAATATCATGACAAACAATCCTTAGAAATCAGAGCCAGCGAACACAGAGATCACAAGTACTAAAAACAATAAAATTTATAAATAAAAAAAATGTTTGGCAAAAAGATCAAAATAAAGCATTACTAATATTATATCTGAGAAGAAAATATACATTTTCAGTCTGGCCTACTGCTGAAGATTAGAAAAGCTAAAAATAAGATTAAGAACAATTTTTTTTGTTTAAAAATGTACAAAATATTAACAGCAGAGATTTTTTTACTGACACATAATTTCTGGAGAATGTAGAAAAATATTATAGTGAATTCCTGGAGCTTACTTTTAAAGTTGTTAGATATAAGGTTATGAGTTTTTATCATATTTGGATCATACTTTATTGAAGTATAAAATGACTGAAAGAATCTACGAATATAAATGACAATCATTGCAATGACAATGACATTCAGTGTTTTTCTATTTAATCTATTTACTTATCTAATTATCTCCTTATATATTATCAGATCGAAATATACCCAATAACTTCATGGAAACACTATTCAAGTAAAACACTATTGCAGGAAAACAATTAGTTCAGTATAAGATAAGTTGTGACTTGGCCATTTCAAACATCTCTAGGCTGTGGTAAATATTATTATCTATAAGATTACGATATGTTTCTAAGAATCAGATAATTCTTTAAAGAAATTATATCTTTTGAGTTATCAAAGAAGAAAGAAGATTATCTATAACTACATGGAAATTGAAATCAGGATATTTTGAATAATTCAAACAATGTCCGGATTATATTAGAAAAGTAAACTTTATTTTATTTTCAAATTACAATATTATTACTTAAATAAATTTATCATACATATTTTAGCCTGTAAATACTTAAAACATTGAAAATTATGCACCCCACACTTGATTTCTTGAACTAACTTTGTTGATAACATATGGAAAACTAATAAGAATTTCATTAAAACACCTGGGAATACCACAATCGATTGCTTTACCGAAAAGTGATTACTTTCTATAAATACTTTTCAGTTTTATCTGATTTTTATAAATACTTAGCTCTTTTTACTAAAATAAAATGCCGTCAGTTCAACAGTTCGTCGATTAAAATCCCATCTTATGTTTGGTTGTTTGTAGCGGATCTGAATACACTTTAAGGCTTAAATTCGGATCTCATTAGCTCTCGTATGTAGTTAAGGACCATTGAGCGACAAACAAACAAAAGTAAAACTTATCAATATCATATAATATAGCACACAGTGATTTCTACAAACAATATCAATTTATACTTAATTTAATTTTACATTTCATTGATTTTAAATGTTACTATAAAATGCTCAAGTTATTTATATTATGTGACTTTTGTTCATTGAATTTCCATACTTTTGTTCTGAAGTTGTGAATATATTTTTCATTTTTAAAGTAAGTTGAGCCCTGGAATCGTTATTTATTTTGTTCAATTCAATTATTGAATTTTTACATAATTTATACATTATCTGTTTATATATATTTTGACACTTGTGATAAAAGAGAAAAAAATCATAACTTATTCTTATTCTGTTGTTAGTAGATCCCACTTCCTTTTACTCGGAGTAAAAAGCACATGTTATTGACTTAACAATTCAAGTCCTCCCTGAGATTTTAAATATAATTCAAGTCTGACAGGCCAGTCCAATGAGTCCTTCCCATTAGCAGCATACCATTATATGGTGGAAGTCACAATATGACAAGTGAGGTTATCATCCAGAAAGTAACAATGGTGCAACCTGCAAAATTTACACAGTGTAGGAAGCACATTGTTGTCTAGAATATTAGAGTTAGTGTCAGCTCTGAATCCATCATGCATTCTTATCAAGGGTCATAGTACGAGAGTCATCCCCAGAACATAATTATATTACACCAAATTTTACAGTAAGCACAAGACATTATTGCACAGTGACACATAGAACAAGACATTATTACATGACATTTCTCCTGACATACGTCAAACAAATACTCTATTAACCAATTGATAGAACTT
The DNA here is from genome assembly GCA_026290005.1 of Latrodectus geometricus. Lineage (NCBI taxonomy): Eukaryota > Metazoa > Arthropoda > Arachnida > Araneae > Theridiidae > Latrodectus > Latrodectus geometricus. The sequence continues at coordinate 6,781 of JAPDSC010087609.1, read as the reverse complement.
AAACTTTTTTCCACTCATCTCCGCCTTTTATATTACGAGTGAGATTTGAATAAATCAAAGAAAAATACACTTAAAAATTGTTTTTATAATTAAGTACTATAATTTTACTATTAAAAACCGTTTTAATCTTCAAAAACTAGGACCATTCATAAAGGGAAATATTCATACCATTTGGGGAAATTGTAGGTATTCCCAGTTTCTATAATTTCCATTTTCTACGTTTTATGTGTGTAAATTTGAATCTTCAATATTAAGCAACATAAGAATGAAAAAAATAATCGAAACCATTAAATGTGGAATACGATATGAGAGTACTCTTTTACGGCCAAATATAAAAGAAATTTTCAAAAAACATCAAATGCAAATTTCTTATTAAGAGTCCTTATTATTACATTGTAATTAAGTACTTAATAAAGATACTCATGTTTCTGTTGTACATATTATATTATTTTATTTCATATTCAAAATTATTATCATGCTATAGTATTACACAGTGCGTATGTAAATAGTTTCTTTTTTGTGTGCCACCAAATTTTGGAATCGTTAAAAGTGGTTGTGAGAAACACTGCCTATAAACATAAAGTGCTGTCTGTGCATCGTTTTTATTGTGAAAAAGAATGTTTTATCTATCAATATATGTCTCTTCTTTTCAACAGTATACTCTCTACTGCCAAATTATTTTCTTTCAAGATTTATTGAATAAATCTAAAATAAATATAAATGACAATTATTTTTATTTATATATTTCAAGTATATAATTAATTTAGAATCATTTATAAAAAATGTTAAATCCGATAATTTCAGTCATGTGCGAAACTTTTTATCATTAGCAATGAATACAAATTGATCAAGAATTAAACTGCTTTAAATTGTAATATTCAAACATATTTTTTGTTAATTTTACCTAAAGATTTTTGTTATAGAGATACATTTTTTATGCAGTAACATATATTATATATTTTAGGAGATGTTTAATTCTTATATAGCACAAAAACTTTTCATTTGAAAGATTAATGGAAAAATATATAATTAAAGATACGAAATAATGAGATGTCATGCTGATAAAATCGACGATAGTATATAGAAATAATGTCTTCATCAAAAAATAGAAATTAAAGAGTATACATTAATTTCTGAACTTTCCCAAAATATCTAACAATTTATCAGACTGGTAGAATTTCCGCTATGACTAATAACTTTTAGTTTCACGCATGTTATAGAAAACGTAATGAAGAACATTTTTATCCTTTCTCAAATGGTAGGATTTTCCGATTTAAAATATTTTTACTCTGAAACTTAAAACTATAACTTGAAATTTTATATTGTTAGAATGGATGGAATTATTTTATACTCTCTCTCTCTCACACACACACACATCTATATATATATATATATATATATATATATATATATATATATATATATATATATATATATATAAATTGGCAACACTACTTTAAATTAATAAAATTTTCAAACCTACAAATAACTTTTTGGTATACTATCATGAAATATTTAATTAAATTAAAGTGTTCAACAGATTGTTTTAAAATTTATTTTATAGCTTCATCTTGAGTGCATCTAAATTTTTATATAAACACGATTTCAAAAGTATAATTACTCATATATATATATACTCTTGTTAAAATTCAAATACTTATTATCATGTTTTTAAATTTATAAGATAATGGAATTTATTGGTTTTTTTTTGTGTAATTCTTGTGAAAAATTCAAATAATAATGAATATAATTGTTTAATATACGAATTAATGCATTTATAATAATAACTATTACCTGAAACAAAGCACAAGATTGTTTATTTAAGAATAAAATAATATTTAAGAATATAAATTTCAAGAATTTAATATTGGTACATTTTCTTTTGTTGTGTAAACTAAATTTGAAAACAGTCTGTAAATAAGTCTAGTTTTACTTGAAAAACAATAGATTGCGATAAAACAGAAAGTTTTATGAGTATACAAAAGGTATTCCTTTATGTACAAAAGAATGCGTATTGTAAATTTATTATGCCTTTATATTAATAAATGAATGGTGTGTCAATTTAAGAAAAAAATAGCTTTTTTTAAAATAGCTTTTCATTTCTTTATATATATAGTGCTAGAACACAAGTTAAGGAATATTTCCAAATACTTTTGGAAAAATAATTACGATTGTATTGTTAAAATTGAAGCTTGAAGGAAATGAGTTAATTGTGAAAATGAAACTATGGTATAATCAATTTTAAATGGTATTGTAGTATTATCTATAATATCATTTTTCTTTCAAATAATTTACTATACAGACATTAAAAAACAATATCTAAGGGGATTCAAATACTTTATTTGAGTGTTGCTTTAAAACTCCTTTAGTTCAACTGATAATTAATTTATTAAAAATACAATATTCTAATACAATATGTTATACCTAAATGCATTTATGATTCTATTTATATATAAAGAGAAACAAATCTTAAAATATAATTTTGTATTATATTTTTTTAACAAAACGTATAACTAAAGTTCATATATAAATTTATAAAAATATATAGCAATTGATAAATAAATATCTTGCTTTTAAATTATTATTAACTAACTAAGTGAAATTTTATTCATCATTTGGGTATTATCAATTAAACTTTTGTTTTTATTTTAAATATTTAATTTTTGTGTTTATAAACAGCCACCTTTTTATAAACTTCTTTTCTTAGTTAAAATGTTTGTGTATTTTGACTCAAATAGAAAGATTCAATAGCTTCATAATTTTGCACAAAATTCATTGTTACAAGTACAGAAAAAATAAAATATTTCTGCAAATAATTTACTAAAATATGTGACAACTAAAATAAATACATTCTTTCTTTCAGGTTTAAATGAAATAAATTCTTATGGAGTTTTTTATACATATGTATACTTCAAAACATATTATACAAAAATTTCTCATATTTTTATGTAAAATAATTTGTATTGCTATCTTCAGGATACGCTGAATTGCGATTTGGCAAAATTGTCCTTAAATTAAATAATGTGTTACATTTTGTAAGACTCTCTGTAAAATTTAAGAAAAATTGATTATTTCAAGCAATTAGGTGAGTTTCTTTTTTACTTATTTCTATTGAGCATATTGCTCGGCATTTTAACTCTCACGTAAAAAACTACTTCCATACTTACATTCGGCACAACCTTTTAAACAACGTGTTTCTCACGAAATAGGTTGTTATACTTATACTACTCCATACTTAGTCTACTAATTAGTATTAAGGTTATTCATTGTAGAAAATAATAATGAAATACAAAACAAAACCAATGTTGTTTGATAATATAAATCTCTACAAATCAATGCTAAAAATATTGAAATATTTCTGATTGTTGAAAGAATTTCTCTAAACAACAAATTTAAAAGCAGCTTTATTGTCTCATTTCTCCAAATTTCAAGTTTTAAAATAAAAGTTTCATGAACTATCTGTCGTAAAAAATGGTTGTATAATGGAACGCAGGGAATTTTACAAAGACATAAATCTCTATCTTTGACAAAATAATAATTTTTAAACATTAATATTTTAAGTCAAATGGTTTGTTGTATTTAATAATAATTTTGATCATTTTTTCCTGAAAAGGTTATCATGGTGTAACTCTGCAATAAATATATATATTTAGTAAATATACTATTCAATTATTAGAAATATGACAAAATTTCTATGTAACCAAATATTTTTTTCTTTAGTAATTAAATTCATTATCTATTTATCTTACTACTAGTTAACTTTATTTGAAATTATTACAGATCGATGAAAGATTTCGTAAGCCAGAATGAATAGAAATTCAATTTCTATGGAATTTCAATTCCCTTAATTATTTTAATTAGATCTTGGTGACAGAGCTTACGACATATCTAGCAATCTAATCTACATTTTGTGATAAATTTACATTCTGAGATTTGGTGATGGATTTCAGGTTTGCTTCATTAAGAGAATTCCTTCTTCTTGCGTAATACACAGATTATAACAAGATCCGCGAGATAAATTTAGAGAAATATGTTTGATATTTAAAAGAATTAAAATGGTAAGTGATTCATGTAACAATACTCAGAAGTGTTTTTTTTTATTTTATTTAAATTTGCATTTACTTCCTAATTATGTTTCCCTCAAATAAAATCATTTTTCAATATTTTTGTGTTGGCATTTTTGCAAAAATAAATTCCATTAAAAAAAACTGTTGTTTATTAAGTTGCGATTAAAACAGTATGAGGCGTTCTTAAGCAAAACAATACTCAAAACATTTGTCCAATTAAACGTTTTCTATCATTTTTTGTTGTTTTAATAAGTATTAAATAAACACAAATCATTACAGTTCTATTATTATTTACTTTTCAAAAACTATTTTGATACTGTAAACATTAATAGAATAATTTCGTATAAAATATTTATTACACTTTAAAAATATATTATTGAATTATTATTTTCCTTCTTTATATCTGCATCTGCTACTTCTCTTTCTTTCTCTGTGAGTGTATATATTTATATATATATAGTTAGTTGCTTGTACTAAGCATATATTATAAACTTGGTATAATATAATATCGAATTATTTATCTTCTGAAATATAAGTATTAATGTATAATTTTAATATTAATGAATTAAGAATACTATATAATTCTTTATAAAATGTTTTTTCTTAGAAACCCAAATTGTTTTTGAAGTAAATCTGTATTAGAGTCAACACAATATAACACAGAACAATTTATATGAATATACATAATCAATAACATAAAAATATTATATACTGTATAATGCAATAAAACTTTTTCTAAAAGTTAAAATATTTTAATTTTATAATAAATTAGTTTAAATTTTCCTAGAAATTAAATATTGATTATAATAAAATAAGTATTACACAACACAAACAAATATTTCGTAATTTAAAGTAAATATATTTTTATTAAAAGAATTGCCAAGTTAACATCTCAACTTGCAATATATTCCCCTACTGAATACTTAAGCCTTTTGCGTAAAGTGTGTCTCCAGAGATCTCAGCGGCAGCAGGATGGGGAATTCCCACTACTATTTAAGCTGTTTCGGGCACATTTTCACATCCATTGTTACAAAACAAGGTTTAAAGGCGCAATTAACGCAAAGTCCGAAGTTAAGTCCTTAAGTTACGTCGTGAGAAATGTGGGAAACAGAATGTCTGAGTTGAGTCTTACGTGTAATGAAGGAATAGTTTGGGTTAAGTTTCCTAGCTTTTGCAATAAATAAGATTTGAGTGGTCGCATTTCTATTATAAGCTGAATTCATTGTGGAAACGTGTTGAGGCAGTTTAAGGCATGCTAGACGCTTGAAAAATCTGAGCCATTTCCACCAGGCAATCAAGTAAATTAAAGTTTACATTCTTCCTACTTTCAACTGTATGCATGAAATGAGTGTAAACAACAGTGCGTTAAAGCAATATTCAAAGCAATTACATTAGTTTTGGAAGCATCTAGGAATGTAATTTATTTTTCGTGTGCGAGAAGTTTATAATTGATACGTATTACAAAGCTTGATTATATTTATATCTAATTGAACATTAAAAGCAAATGTTAGTACTGTTCAGAATGCAATAATGCATTGGGTTTAATATTATTAATTTAGATGTAATATACGAATTGATGTAAATAGAAAGAACTTCTACATGATATAATTATTTATTATTCGGTAAAACTGCTTGAGATCAAAATAAGGATTAAAATATTTTCTATTGCATAAAGAATTATTGCAAAACAAATACTGGTATGTAAATAATTCACTTATTACTATAAAAAGATGAGTAATATTATAAATTAAAATAAAATGTGACATCTTCTTTGCAATAATTATGCCATTTGGTTTAATTATTCATTAAAATTTATCAACCCCTGATTCTATATATTTTGAGTAGATTGAGTACATGTATAATTTTTTTTGTCAATGCAACAATGGAATTAGGTTGAATTTAATGTTGATAGCTTATAACTGTTTCACTTTGAGTACACATATTAGTGAAACTGGTTTATCATTTTTATTATTTGGCCAGTTCTCAATAATATTTAGCAAATATTTTCTTAGATGATATTAAGTATGAAATATCAAGTTAAAATTATATATATATATACATAAATACCTATATAAACTGTACACTATAATAAAATATTGAGTATAACGACTTTGAACATTAAATATGATTTTGCTTTCAGTAAATATTATAAAAACATCAAACAATACAATAATATTAGCACGTTGAAATTAAATTATCAATGATTTATTAAATTGTATAATAAATACTCAATTAACAATTTTTAAATGAATAGTAAAATACTGTCTTGAATAAAAAGTAACAATGTTTATTAGCATTACATTTATTTTTGTTTACATGTGATCTTTTATTTAAAACAAAATGAAGTTATGTAAACATAAATAATAAATATTACTACAGCTATGACTTTGCAATGAGCTGTTCAATTTAAAGTTTAATACAAAACGTAATTAATACGTTGATATAATAAATTAAAGTAAGAAGTTATATTTTTCAGCTAGGAATGTGTATTATTTTATTTGAAATAAATCCATGATCTGAATTAACGTTAAAATAAATATCAGCATTTGTGAAACAGATACTATGAAACACTGAATTCAAAACTTAAAACAAGGCAAATAATAGAATTTGAGTGATAAAAATAAGGAATACTCTTTTTATATTTAAATAACAAGAGGAGTTAATTAAATTTAAATAGTTTATAAACTCATTTAAATACAAAAATAATAATTTTA
>JAPDSC010087608.1:0-12408 GCA_026290005.1 Latrodectus geometricus | reverse complement strand
GAGCAAAATTAAGGTAGTTGAAATGAAAAAGAATGCATTTAAATAATGTTACATTTTAATTTAATTTAATAATATAACATTTAATGAACTTTAATGCTACTTAATCATTGAAATAATAGTACCAATCATATATATAGTAGCAGTGAGAAATAAAAATAAAACATACCACAAACATAAGAAAGTTTTGCATAAATATGAGAAAATAATTATTTAAACCAACCTATAATGGTATACAAAACTGTCGGAAATATTAAATGAACAAAAATACATATTTTAAATTAAAGTAAAAAGGATTTCTGTAATAACAGATATTATATTAAGAAAATTATATATTTCTTTCATGTAATAACTTTGTTTGTCCTTCAAACATAAATAATGAATAAAAAATTTATTTAACAACGAATACAATTATTTAAATTACAATTTCTTTTTTTCGCTGTTGCATTTCATAGTAGTTCAACATTAGTTCTTTTAAAATATAATTTTAAGGATAAAATATTAAAATTTTAATACTATAAGTTTAAAAATTTAGTTTTCAAAATTTAAAATTGATATATTAGTAATATTAATCAAAATTAAAAATCTTTATAGAATATCTAATAATGAAACTCAATTATGGAAATATAAGGTAAATAAAAAAAGTTCTTGCCTTTTTTGCGTTGCCATTGAATGAAGTGAGAATATATGCAAATTACTGTATGACGTGGTTAAGACAACGGTCAGTTGTGAGGAATATCAATCGTTATAAAAGCATATCCGCCAATCACATTTATCATTCATAACTCGTACAGTAGCGAAGAGAAATGGACGTGTCCTAGAAGCTCGCTTTGGTGTTGTTTCCTTTACGACTTCAAAATGGGCTTATCAGCTTCTGCATCCTGCCAACGAACATGTCAAGTGTTTGGGAATAGTGCTGAGAATGAACGTACAACAAGGAATTGGTTTCTCAAATTCAGGTCGGGAGATTTGTCCCTCTTCACCATGCAAGATTATGCTTTGCGTCTGGTGAACTAGTCGTCAAGTGGTTCTTTATGAGATGCTACAAATGGGCTAAGCGGTCACTACAGACCTGTCGCAGCATTTGGAATGTGAGCAACAGGCATTGCAACAGAAGTAGCCAACACTGGTTAATCGCAAGTATGTACTGTTCTTGTCCAATAACGCGAGGCCATACAGACAGCGAGGCCAAGAATACCATACAGCGACTATATTGGGAGACTTTGTTCCATTCTCCTTAGGCAGGCCGCAAACTCGGTAGACCATCCGATTGAGACACCGTCTTATGGTATACAAACCCCGTCTTATGGAGGTCTTAGTGTGATGTTGTAATATGACGTCATGGATATTTTAAACCAATGAGAATTTGTTTACATTCTCATTGTTTACATTCCGGTTCCATTTCCGATTGCAATATTAAAAAAAATATTATTATCTCTATAAAGATTTATAATTAACTCCTCCTCTTCAAATATAAACTTGTATTCTCGATATCAACGTGGTATATTTTTCCTGCGGAAATTGAAATTAGCTCTGTCTCGCGGAAAGTTGCCTGATATTTCAAACCAGCTCGATATCCAGATTTGTCTCTCGCTCCGCCCATTTTTTGACCTAGGTAAGATATTTGTGACGTCACTTGGCCTCATGTGAATCTCGCGAGATCTTCGGCTTGTCTCTCGATACATGTCTCATGCGATCATCTACGAATTTGAGGCCTGCCTAACTCACCTGAACTTGAATCATTAGATTACTATTTCTTCCGTTCCCTGGATAATCTTCTACGGGGGAAAAATGCTTCACCAATCAAACAGACTTGAGCCAAGCACTCACGGTTTCTTTGTGTCCAAAACGCATGAGTTTCATTGCAAAGGGATTGCACAATTGGAGCCACGTTGGCAAAAGGTGCTGGATACCGATGATGATTACTTCGAGGACTTACATTTGGCTACACTTTCTGTAGGTCATGTTCTTTTGGGTCATTATAAAGGGTAAAAACTTTTTTTATTTACCTTATACATGTAAAGAGAAAAATCAAATTATACTATAAGCGAACTCTGCCACATAAATTTGAAATCCTTTGAGATTTTCATTTAAATCCTCCCAAGGAACGAAGTACTCATTATTTTTATAACGTGGGTCAAATGTTTTGTCAGAATTCTATTATAAGTAAGGTGTAAGAGTGCATATATCTTGAAGATTGAGTTAACCATGGGAAAAACGACAAATCTTTCATTATTTGCAAAGAACTTATTGTTAATGCTCGTTTATCAGAAGCTTTGTTTTCGAAGACAACAAATCTCACTGGGTTCTCAGAAAGAGTCTTATCAAAAAGTTTTCAAAAATTGGAATCAGAACTCGCAATCCTTGTCTAGAAGACATAACTGCAATTCACGCAGTTTTCTAAGGGTATAACCGGCATCTTCTCTGACGAATTGTACGACTAAACCAAGAACTTTATTTATTTGAAATGACAAATGTCGTCAACTAAGTATCTTCCAAACTGATTTCAGCTCGAACCATACTCAGAGAATTGCAAAGGATAGATATCAGGACCCCAAATAAAACCACTTATTTCAGCATACTAAATGTAAAAATCCATATGAAATGGATTCGTAAAAGAGAGCACTGGACATGAGAGGATTAGAAGCTGGTAATATGATTGGATGAATTAAGACACACTTTATTTTGCATTGACGAAAAATATGGAATTTGACAATGATTCTAGAAAGTTGTGAAGACAATTTTCCTCACTCGCACTGTGATAATCTGGTGGAAAATATAACTGCCATGTTCTACAATGGATATGATATGGATGGTAATGCAACAATCAGCTTGCTAGAAATGTTCAAAATAAGTTAGCAAAGCATTTATATGATTCAGATGTCAACCTAATCATTTGATTGTAGTTCTACGGGACGAAATGTCAGGTGTACTTTGGGTTTCATTTATAACATCAAGCATCCAACAGTAAAAGATATAAACATAATATAACGCAAGAAACAATATTTGCATTTTTGTTATATGGACTTTTTTTTCAATTTTAACTTTTTTCTATGAGAAATATTTTCAAATGAATCAGAATCGTTATTTACATTTTGCAGCATCTAGATACAAAATAAGGGTCAGCGGTAGCCAGATAGGAAAAAGTTTTATTTTTTCTTAAGGTAGAAAGCAAGTTTGAGCCTGAACCATCTAAAACCATCTTCAAGAAAAAGTCATTAAATTAATCTCTCCGTTGATTAGGTTGATTAGATATGAAAGATTGAGCTCAAACGTCTATTTCGTCACTTGATTCTGATTCAGTATTGTATAGCTGTTGGCTGCGTTTAGTAGTTTTCCGTTGACAAAAACATTCAGCAAGTAACGTATTTCTAAAATCAAAATTAATATTATTATCTACTTTTTTTGAAAAACGATATTATATCTATTCTTTAACTAAATATTTCTATCGGAAGATATGAATATTTTGTTCTTCCAATGAAAAATGTCTTCTCAAAGTAAAATGAAATATAAAAAAAACATACCACATAAAAAAAACTATCATCAAAACCTTCATATGAGAATCTTTCAAAGATTTTATTTTATTTACTTATTTCCGCCATACACATATATCTGCATAAATATTCCGTTCGTCTTCCATTTGCTCTTCAGTTTACTTTTTTTCTCTTTCAGTTTCAAAAATATCGTGAATATAAAATAAATATTCGGGGAATATCGAATAAAGAATAAGAGAGTTTTCTTATGAATTTGACAGTCCATTTTATTATATGAAGCAGAATACTTTTATTAGAAAGTTTTTATTTTAATCAGATGTTCCAAGAATTTCATTGATAACAACTCTTAGTATTATATCATATTCTTTTTCATCAATTTATTTGATATTTATAGATAATGGACGTTAGGTTTACTTAAATTGATTTAAATAGATATATAAAATTTATATTTATAGATATAAATTGGTTTTGAAGAAATATGTAGGAAAAAAAATTAAAAGAACCCCATATTTTTAAAGTCAAATATTTCATTATGATATCGTTATTTGTTCCTTCAAATGCAAAGTGCAGTTTGATATTTCTTTTGAATGATATTCGCTATTTTGCTGTCTTCTTTAAAGTTCTTTTATATTTTAACTGATTACATAACTTCTAAACGCTAAAAGCTTAAAAATTCATAAAATGTCTAACTTTTCCAATCACGATTGTTTTTATTTTCATATTTCACTGCATATTGGGCAGTTAAAATGCTACCAGTTATTGCAAAGCTATGTACTGTCTGTTTATCACAAGAATAGTTTTCATCAAATTGTCTGGTTAGTTATGGTTGCTGTAGTAACAAGATTTGTCCATATCAAATGAAGATTAAAAGTATTATGACCTGGCGGTATTCAGGGAAGCCCCTTATTTTTTTCTCAAGACGTTTTGCAAGCCACATTTGGTGTCATTGTTGAGGGTGTTCAAATGGAACCAAAGAGGACCCTGATTGTTTGTTTGTTTTGTTGGGTTTAATGGCACAAGGTCCAATAAGGACAAACTGCGCCAAATATTAAATTTAAATAAAAACATTGTTGATAACCCAACTCAACTTTAAAATATTAAAACAGAAAAATTTAGTGTAATTGTATATACATTAAAATCTAATTAAGTATAATTATAAATGAAAGGAAAATTAAAATTCCTATAAAATTAAAGTCAAAAGGTTTAAATTCTAAAGAATAAGTGGTAAAATGAAAGTAAAAACAAAATTCATAAAGTCAAATTGATACTGTTTAAATAAAATAAATAAAACCAATTGCCTTTAAAAAGGCAAAAAGGTTTCTGTGGGGTGGCTCCCCCACTAAATCAGGCAAGGTTAAAATATCTGTTTTAAAAAATATAAAAAGATACAAGTTAAAATTAGGACATGAAATTAAAATATGATGAACAGAGTATGGTACATCACACGTTTCACACCATGGATTTAATTCACTTAAAAACAAATGTCTGTGTGTGAAACGTGTGTATCCGATACGAAGGCGAGTCAATCTGACATCTGCTCTTCGTAACGGTAAAACTATTGATGGAATGAGGTATGGAAAGATGGCACGCAGTTTATTTGCGACCTGCATACTCCATGACTCCTGCCAAAGAGAATTTACAAATCTTTTTACAACCCTTCTCACGTCGAAAAGAGGGATAGATGCATGAAGTACGGACGATGCAGCTTTAGCAGCTGCATCTGCCTTTTCATTTCCCTCTAGACCTACATGACCTGGGATCCAACAGAAAATAATGGCATAACCCTTGCCAGCAAGGGAATCCAATGCTCCGAAAATCTTGGACACAACAGGATGACAAAAATTTGAATTTCTCAACACTTCTAATACACTCAAACTGTCAGTATATACGCAGATTTTATTAAATTGCTCAGTATTCACTAGCTGAAGAGCTTGAAAAATAGCGGTAGCTTCAGCTGTAAAGATGAAGCAGGACGTATGAAGGCTGTAACCATAACTGGCATTAGCATAGAATATGCCACAGCCAACATGTCTTGCTGTTTTAGAACCATCCGTGAATTCAGGCGTGTATGATGAATACTGACAGCAATGTGATAGAAAAAGCTGTTGAAAAATAGTTGAGGTTGTGTCCGATTTTCGAAACTGAGCAAATGGATTAATTATATTAATCTGTGGATCATACCAGGGTGGATGTGAATGTAAGTCCGTTTTAGTAAAACGGACAACATATAGGTCTGTTAAAAAAAGTTGACTTTTAGTTCGAGTGAGAAAGGGTTGGATGCTATAAGGTCGAGCATCATATAGTCTCTTTAATGCAGGAGAAATGGTCAAGGAACGTATAGGATGTTGTCGATCAGACATGATCTTTGCGTAGTAATTGAGAGACAGCTGCATCCGTCTCAGGTCTAAAGGCAATTGTTGGCAAATCGCATAAAGACTCTGGACGGGTGATGTGCGGAATGCGCCTGAACAGATTCTCAAAGCAGAGTGATGCACAGGCTCCAATCTGCGTAAAACTGAAGACCTAGCAGATCCATATACAACACTTCCGTAGTCAATACGAGACAAAATGAGTGCTTGGTAGATCCGAAGGAGTGACAAGCGATCAGCACCCCAAGATGTATTAGAAAGCACCTTGAGGATATTAAGCGATCGCTCACACTTCTTCCGCAAATGTAAAACATGCGGAAGAAAGGTCAATTTTCGGTCAAACAAAACACCAAGAAATTTTATCTCGTTGACCACGGGTATTGTAGTGTCGTTCAGATTAATAATAGGATCATTGTGAAGGCTAGTCTTCTTGCAAAAATGGACACAGCAGCTCTTGCTTGGAGATATTGTAAAGCCATTGCCTGCACACCACGCAGCTATTTTATTAACAGATGTTTGTAGTTGTCTCTCAATTAAACGCATGTTCGATCCTTGGCAAGATATTTGCAGGTCGTCCACATACATAGTGCCATATACTGAAGATGAGAGAAGATGAAGGATATGACTGATGTAAAGGTTAAAAATTGTTACGCTTAAAATAGAGCCTTGGGGTACACCCTCGGCTTGATTAAAAAAAGTATTGGACAAAAGGTGACCAATACGTACTTTAAAAATACGGGAGCGTAAGAAATTCTGTAGGAATATCGGAAGATTACCCCGAAAGCCAAAATCATATAAACAACGGAGAACACCGTATCGCCATGTACGGTCGTATGCCTTTTCGATGTCGAAGAAGATGGAAACCAGATGATTTCTCTGAACAAAAGCGTTGCGGATTTGGGTTTCCAAGAATGTTATGTTATCAAGAGTGGATCTTCCTTTACGGAAACCACTCTGATTGACATGTATACATTTGTTTTCTTCTAAGACATGCACGAGACGGGCGTTGACCATACGTTCGAGAGTCTTACAAAGGCAACTCGTCAGAGCTATTGGTCGATAATTTGATGGTTCTGAAGGTTCCTTACCAGGTTTAAGGACCGGAATCACTATTGCTTCGCTCCAAATTAATGGAAATACATTTTCAGTCCAGATCCTATTGAACAAATATAATAAATTCAACAGGGAATATGGACTTAAATGTCGAAACATTTGATAGCTGATTCCGTCAGGTCCTGGGCTGGTATTGTTGGCTTGCTGTAATGCTCGTCTCAAATCCAACATCCGAAACTCGCAGTTGTAAGGAAAAGCTTGTCTTTGGTTGAAACGGATTGGTGTTCGCTCAGCTCGACTCTTCGTCCTTAAAAACGAAGGACTATAAGAGTCGGAACTTGAGACACTGGCAAATGTTTCACCAATGACATTAGAAATATCCATAGGAGAAGAGTATATAGCAGCTCTGGTTTTTAAAATAGGAATTGGAAATTCTCTATAAATACCATTGACTGCTTTTACTTTTTTCCATAACTGCTTACTGGATGTGGAAGATGTTATAGAGGATACATAGCGAGACCACGATTCCTTCTGACTTTGTCGACGAGCTCTGCGAGCTAATGCTTTTGCTCTCTTAAATGCAATAAGGTTCTCCGTTGTGGGGTACCTTCGGAATAGCCCCCATAACTTTCTTTGTTTTTTATATGTTTGTTGGCTTTCATTGTTCCACCATGGTTTGCAACGCCGTTTTGATTTGGAAGAACTTTTAGGTATTGTAGCATCAGCTGCCCCTATAATAGTTTCAGTGACTTTATGTACGGCATTATCAATATTCTCGATCGTAACCATTCTATCATCAACGACTGCCAATTGTGTAAATAACGTCCAATCTGCCCGACTGTACACGTAAGTAGGTTAACAAATTCGTACACTACTACCTCCAGTCTGGGAGATGACGAGTGGGAAATTATCGCTGTTATGCAGATCATTCCCCACTGTTAAATTTAACAATGGCAGAAGTGATGGTGTACAAATGGCGAGATCGAGAGAATGAAATGTTCTTGTGGGTACGTGAAAGAATGTCTTCTCGTTGGTATTTATCAGACAGAGACAGTTATCAGAAATAAACTGCTCTATCTGACGACCGCGAGAATTCGTATCACTACTTCCCCACAAAGAATTATGTCCGTTAAAGTCACCGAGTAACAAATATGGTGAAGGCAGCTGATCAACTAATGTATCAAGTTCTTCTTGGCAGATGACATCATGTGGTGGCAAATACAGACTACAGACTGTAATCAGACAAGTTGTGTGAATTCTAACAGCTCCAGCTTGTAGAGTTGTATTGATTGGATGGACAGTGCTGGGGAAGTCATTAGATGTTAATATGCAGACACCTCCAGCAACTGTACCATCGTCACCACAGTCTTTTCGAAAGCATTGAAACCCACGCATAGAAATGTTATTGGTAGACTTCAGGAAAGTTTCCTGAAGTGCTATACATGCGGGGTTATAAGCTGATGTAATAGACTTGATGTCATCAAGATGTGAACGCAAACCATGGCAGTTCCAACAAACAAAGGAAGTTATTATTTAAATTGAAGAGCTCCTCCCCCGGAGCTGGAAAGCGAGTCTTCTATCATTTCCTCGAGTGATAAATTATCGTCCGAGGGATGAAGAGAGACAGCATCAGCTTCCAGCTTCATGGCTCTACGGGTGGATAAGGAGGATTTTCGAGGACCCTCCTTTGCAGATTTTAATTTGGAGGCCTTAACGCCTCGAGATTTAGCCAAAGAAGCTCTTCTAATTAATGTTGATGTTGATTTTGACCTTTCTGTTGTTAGTAGGGGTAATCTCATTACAGGAAGTGGCAGAGTATCTGTTTGTGTGCTACAACACTTGGTGACCTTCCTTGCAGAAGCTGCATAACTCACTCCAGACTGTGGCGTACGAGAGGCGACTATTTTCCTAGCCTCAGGATAAGAACAATTGTTTTTAACTTTTATGGTGATTTCTTTTTCTATAGCCCATTGTGGACAACTTCGAGAATAGGAGGGATGCTCACCTTTACAGTTTACACAAACCTCCTTTGCTGTGCAGGTCGAATTATCGTGGACAACTACCGCGCAGCGAGCGCAGGTAAGTTTGCCTCTGCAAGCATTTCTCGAGTGTCCAAAACGCTGGCATTGGAAACATCTCAAGGGATTTGGAATATATTGTCTGACGGGTAGATTCAAGTAGGCAACTTTAATTTTGTCTGGAAGGTCTGGGGTCGCAAAGGTCAGAATGAGATGTTTGGTGTCAGTAAACTGCCCATCTCTTCTGACTCTAATGCGTTCAACTCCACAGACCTTTTGACTTTTCAAGTTATCTAGAATCTCCTCCGTCGACGTATTTAACAAATCCCTTGCAGAAATCACTCCACGTGAAAAGTTCAAATTTCCATGAGCCAGGACTTCCACCTCTATATTTGCCATCAGTGTCATGTTGCTGATCTTGGATGCTTGAGTTGAGTTAGCAACCTCAATTAATAAGTCACCAGATCGTAGTTTTCTGATACTCTTTACTTGTCCTGCAAAACCCGATATTCCTTTTTCAATAAGAAAAGGGGACACTTTTTCAAATGAACCCACTTTTCTTTTGACTATAAAATATTTACAGTTAGTGTCATTCAATAAATGCTCCCGTGGGAGAAAAGAGATTTTTCTATTTTCCATAATTTGTAATTCAAATTTCGGGACCTGACCGCACCACCCACCACCGAGTCCAACAAGGGGATGCAGACCAGCTGCACCAGTGCTAGCCAGATCCTATACGCTTATGGTACATCTCTGTGATGGCCTCCACCCTTAACGAGTCACCCAGCAGATGTACCGATCGCTTGATCCATAAAGCCGATTGATGTGCTGAGGACCACAACACACCTCCCGTTTACCTGAAGCAGAGGCCAAAGTAATGTATTGGTCTCTAGGGGCCTCAATTACCAGGACCCTCCTTTCCAGGGACACGGGTCTCCACGCACGGCAAACACGTGGGTGATTTAGTCCCCAAGAGTAGCTATTAGAAACAGAGCGGCGACAGCTGCTCAAGGGGAGCCCTCAACCTCGTAAGAGGCAACCACATTGAGGGGGAAAAGGAAGAAAAAGCAGAAGAGTAGAGAAGAAAAGAAAAGAAAGCAGAGGACAGATCACTGGGGTACCTCGGGATTGTGACACCCGTGTTTACTTAAAGAAAGTAAACCCCCTGAGGGAAAAGAGGACCCTGAAGAATGACCAAGATACGTTCCAAAATGGAACGTGTCGTGTTTCCATGGTAACAAATAGATACAAACAAATTTGAGAGAGCCATTCTCATAGTAGCAGACTGTAGATTATTCTTTATTTTTTTCAAAGAAGTTTTCATACATAGCGTGTCGTATGGATATTTCGCAATAGACAGAATCTGAAAATTCAAGAGCATTCACCCCAATAAACGTTAATAGAAATCACACATCAGCACACAACATAGAAATCACCCATCTACAAAAAATCCACATCAATCTTTGACGGCTCACCAGAGACTTTGGTAAGACAATGTTTTTTGAAGAGGAAGGACCTGAATTCAATGAACCCCTATGTTATAAATGGAAAAACTGATCTTCTGTTGAAATCTAACCTTAAAATGTCTCCTGATCTCTTTCCTTGTGACAAATTAATACGATCTATTATCCATTAAAAAGTTTTCACTGAAGGTAATATTATTGGAAAAATATTGAATAACACTTTATAACCCTTAGGCATTTAGGTTGTCTTCTAGCAGGATTTTAAAGGAAATAATCATTATTCTTTTTTAGCACACTACTAAACACATTCTTTAATAGAAGTTTGATGTTACCACTTCTAAATTAGCTCATAAGTACTATAGGCAATAACATGTTTCCAAAGCTATACACCATGTAGTGTGAATAACTGGCATATATTCAAAGATAGTAGCACATTATTTTGATTAATAGACAAGATAAATATCTGAGCTCATAACCATTGTTTCAAACTGTCAAAATTGATATATAAAAATAGGATTATCTTAATGAATAGAATCATAGTCAATGACCATCTCTAACCTAGCCAAGCTCTTAAGGATTAGTCAGACGTATCAATCATTAGGAAGATGCATTTGCTTGTCACTACTAAAGAATACCAAAAAAATATTTATTTTACATTAATGCTAGTCACATTTTTAAGGATAATGTGAGGTGCCCGTCCTGAAAATAGCTTAAATAAATTGACAGTTAACCACATAGCGAATTTAAAGTAAAAAGTTAAGTATTTCAACAATAAAATTTAATCAGAATAAATGCGAAAGACAAAGAAAAATATGAAGTAATTTTCCTTTGTCTTTCACATTTACTCAAATTTGGTTTGTCATTCTTCATTAATTTTTTATTCAGTTGGGCTGATTTGACCGCATTCGGTTTGTTTGTCGTTCAAGATTATTTTTCGTATGAGGGCTAATTAGACCATGACGTACAGTTTAAAGAAGATTTCTAACCATTATAAATATCCAAATCCGAGGTATGATTCGAGTTCATGAGCTATTAAGCCTAAAATCAGAGAGGTAACTATTCAGCTATCAGATCGGCTGATTCAACAGGGACGTATGATTTTAATTGTAGTCAAATAATTACAAATAACCACACACAAGTGGCAAGTCAAACAAATTGCAGAATTAATGATTGAGAGGCGCTTATTAACAACTTGCCAACTAGGCGAAATTCCAAAAAAATTTCTGTTTCAAATCATTTGAAGTAAGCTATATTAAGATATTCAATATAAGTCTGCTTAGTTACAAAATAACTAAGCAGTGGTGTATATATAAACATTTTATTTACTACAATACAAAGATATTGTGACAATGAAAATCCATTCCTCTATACAGCTAGTAAAAGTATTCTTACAGTAACTAAATTATTGGCTTTAAAGCTGCCGGACAACATCTTGATTACCATTTTGCCAAATTTATTGACAGTTAAGCAACCATCCATGCAAACTTCAAGAGGATCTTTGATTGAAAAGCGGATTTTCTCAAAATGTTCTTTGTCAGATATAAATACACTCGGCACTTTTGTTTGAATTCTACTTGCGAGAAGACAAAAATGAGCCAAGCTTACGACTTATCAGCAAATAAATTTCGATTTTCGACAATATTTGTAACCTTTTTACACAAGATGATAATTTTTACGAACTCAAAGGAAACATGTAAAATAATTTTTAAAATCAAAATTTAGTAAAATAGAAAAATAAGTGTTAGATTTTAAAATTAATTTATCAAATTGTGTTCTCTCTTTATCAATAAAGAAAGATTTTAGAAGAAATGATTTAGTATGCGCTATATAAGAAACGTGTAAAATAAAGTTCAATCTTAAACACAATTCTTACTTTCATTTTATTGATGAAAGAACGTTCAGACAAAGTAATCACTTACTTTCCTGCTTCGAAGGTACATAAAAACTCCTTTTTCTATTCCAACGAGGAAATCATTTCACTTGATTTTCTCAAAATATTGCCTTAATCTTGTCA
>JAPDSC010087599.1:0-24287 GCA_026290005.1 Latrodectus geometricus | reverse complement strand
TGAAAATCAGTGGAAGAAAGGTTTGCAACACGTGTTTCTTTTATTTTCCTCTTTTATTTCTATTTAGTACTAAGCTAATGATCTAACTTTGGATGATGATGGAAATTTTTAGCATATTGTTTTTTGCTAAATTTATACTATAAATATATACTAAGATTTTTTTAACCATTTTTCCTTTAATTTTGAACATGAATTATATCAACTTGATTAATTTCACCAATAAAGAAAAAATCATGCAAAGAAGAGTTAAAACTGAAAATATTTCAAATATCAAGAAATGTATAGAAAAATTATATATTTATCTTATTTAAGTGACTTATACTGCACTTTTTATTTGAATTTAATTATTTAATCATTGCAGTATGTAGTCGAATAAGAAAGATGGTTTTTTTGGCAAAAGACTATTGACATCTTATTTGCCACATTATTTTAGTTTAGATGGAAAAAATATTGAATTTAAAATAACTGATGATATAAATATTAAATATTTGAAATATTTAATTTTTAAATATCTAACATAAAAATAATTTTTGTAATAATTGAGTTACATTTAATAACAGAGACACTGTTTTTTCAATATATCAGTTTGCAGCATTCCAATAAGAAGAAAACGTTTATGAAGAATATTTGATAAACTGTGTACAAGAGAATAATTTTTTACTTAAGTTGAGTAAACAATGAATGTAGTAACGAAACAATTTTCAAAGCATGCATAAAAATGTTAAAAATAAATTGCAGGAAAATCACAGTAATCATTTTTAAATGCAGTTAATATAAATGGAATTCCATATAAGATCAAGTTTTATGAGTGGATTGAGTTTAATCTTTCAGGTATAATTATTGATCCAGATATTAAAAGAATATTGGAAGAACCTGTATTTTTTAGGGATAGTATTTTCTTTTAACCTTTTGTATGTTTTGAATAAAATCTTAGAATCTAATTCAAATTTTTCATAATTATTTTTTAAAGAAAATTATATGAATTAGTTGAATAGGATTTGTAGAGTTGATTTAAATTTTCTTCTATTATAGCTTATAAAAACTGCCATATTACAAAAATAGGCTAAATAATATGGGATATTAAAACACTTATTTAATACCCCGAATTCTTCGTTAAATTAACAATTTTCCTTTTGAAGAATTCTACAATTTATAAATTTAAGTAACATACTAATTTTCACATTCTGGATTTAAAAAAAAATTGAAACTGAAAAACTAGTAAATTTTACATACATTCTTTTTGATTTTTAAAACTGACATCAAAGTTTTCCGTCTATCTTCGATTAAAATCAGAAGTAGTTTCAAGAAATGAATTCATTCCTCTCGAAAAATTTCTAGTTGTTCTCCAAGAGAATCGACAAGCTCATTTCGACCAGCTCATTCTGGATTTACTTTTTGTCAAGAGAAAGAAAACTGGTCTCTAGAGAAAACTCAAGTAAAAGAAAATATTCCGCTTTTTGAGACAGCTTAGAATTTGAATATATATTGAAAATTTACAATAAGAAAAGTATTCGACGAAAATTAGGAAGAAATGGAGTCACCGAGTGGAAATTTAATTAATCCTTTAACTGAAATTTTCACCAAATCGTAAAATAACTCATTTTAATACAAATTTATTAGTTGTTTTTGATTTTTAAAGAAACTGAAAAATATCCTCCTCATTTTATGACGATATGATAGAATTCAAAGAAAAAAAAATTCCATATTAATGGAGGCATATATTCAATAAACCTTATAAATAGATTACATTTAACATAATTAAGATGCAAATTAAATTTTATATGAATAACTAGTTATAAATATAAGTTTTCAGACGTCAGCAAAAAATTTTTAAAAGCCATTCTTCTTTTATGGTAAATGATTGATTTTAATTTGCATGAATATAAATAACCCTATTAAATTTCTTGTTGGAAAATAAAGTTTCATAAATTATAATATACTGATTTTATTATTAATTATATCAGAAAAATTTACTAGTTTTCATAAAAATCAGATGTACGTTATAGTTGTCATGATACCTAATAATGTGAACTTCAACATGAGGAAATGCATCAATTAAAACTAATGACTTTATACCTTCATTTGAACACTAATTATTCATTTTGTGTAATGAGTGTTCAAATGAATATTCATGTATTCATATTGACAAATGTGCTTTAAAATGCTGGTTCACAATTTGTTTTAATTATAATAGCATTTCGTTCACATTATCTCACTGTTAGTGAGATTATTTAAGTTAATCACACACACACTCACTTTAAGAATGATTGTTCGAAATTGTTGTGTATTTAAATAATAGTATTTTATTTATATTGTTGTTGTGGTTTTATCTCCTTTTATCGACGCAGACATCAGCCAAGTCCACGAACCGTTGCGGGTCATGATGAAGGGCATGAGATGTAGCTTCAAGAGGCTTAAGACCGAGAAGCAACAAAGTTAAAAGTCTGACTTTTATTTCATGTCTGCAAACCATTTAGAGGAGGAAACAGGTGGGTCTTCGTAATTTAGAAGCAGAGACCAAACAAAAGTCCCCTAGACTTGGTCTGCCATCCCCAGAGATATTATTTTACTTGGGGGACATTGCGATCTTAGAATAATTTACGTGCCCTAGCCACCATTAGTAAACACGATGGATCTTCGGTTGTGTCGGAATTTGAACACACTAACCAATATGATAAACATGGTCTATTTAAATGTTCGAATTGTTTTTTATTTTTAAAGTGTAGAAGAATAAATTATAGGGATTTAATAGGCAAGCTATTTCTTAAATTGGTAGAAAATGCAGCAATAAATTATAAAGCCTATTTATGCGATTTCTTGTTTAAAAATATCATGATCCATAAATTATTTATTTATTAAAATTTTGCCATACGAATCACATCAAATTTTATTAAATAAATTATTATAAATGATTTTTGTAATGCGTTTGATAATACTAAAATAGACATAAAAATCACTCAAATAGCAGATTTCAAAAGCAGTTCTTTTGGAAAATTTATTTTTTCGTCAGAAGGATGTAAATAATGATATTTGTTTTTCTTTAAATTGTTTTCGTTAGCAGTTGATGAAAAATTACTATCGAGTCATAGAAACTGAAATGATTTTTAGAAAAAAATCTTATTGATTTTACTATCTATGACTTGTTTATTTTGGATAAAAATGTATCTTCCCTTGAAATTCGTAATTAAATCACATGATTTTGATGACCTAAGACTATACGTATTTTTCTAAATTTTTCTGAATTCTGAAAATTCTAAAAGTTTTATGAGGTCCCATCACATAAAACTTTCAGAATTTAGAATTTTTTGAAAAACTTCACGTATTGGAAATCTCCTTGCCCTAGTGATAAGTTTATATTTAATTACATTGGGATCACATATTAAGAAAAGAAAACTTAAATAAATAGTATCTTATTTATACTGGAAAATATTTATAAAGTACAAGTTATATCAAAGTTTCAACTAAAAACTCTCTGGTATATGAAAATATATGAGTGTGTTTGAGACTGATAAAACATCAGACTTTTTCTACAAGAATTTTTAACTATACTATTGAATACGATTTTTGGATTTGTAGAATTATTTAAATATATTGCTTCTAATCTTTTTATTGTAGCAATAAATGCTATATTAACAAATCTAAATAAATTGCAGAGCTTAAAAATACCGATCGTTTGGTCATATAAAGTAAAAAATTAATCAAAATAAATTTTTATTTTATACGAATAAATTAATTAATCTAATTTATTCGTAATGGAAGTAAAACTATCAAGACTAAAATTTTCAAGTTATATTTCTGATTAAATTATATTTTGTTTTACTTTTAAAAAAAGATAAAATCGGAAAACTTTACAATTATCTTAATGATTACTATGCTCATATTTGTGAATAACAATCATCTCAAGGAAAGAAGAAAGAGTGGTAGTAATCAGAGACATTTCTTCTTTCTCCTAGGAAAATTATCCCTCGATTACAGCTAGAGAAGAAAAAGAAATTACATAAATACCAAGAAATCTACATTACTGGAAAGATAATAAGAGTGTTGAGTTAATTAAATTTTGAATGTATGTTCAATACAAGAACTGTCAAAATAATTTTCTAATAAAATTAATTACTTTTTGTTTTCAATAAATTAATTTTTAAGATTATATTTAATAACTTTAATAATTTAAGATCAAAGATTAAAGTTTGTAAATAAGCTTGTTCACTCTCTTTTTCAGGAAATTAATGAAGTAAGTTATTATTTCATAACTAAAATAAGGTCATGAGGATAAATATATTTAAAGAAATTACATAATTTCAAGCATATGTATTTTAAAATGATATTATGTATATTAAAATGAATTTGTATATTAAAATGAATTTAATGAATTTGATTAATTACGACGTATAAATTCCTATATCAATAGAATTACATAAAATAATCCTAGATTAGTCTGTCCTCGACACTTTGGATATATTGACCATATTTTATTTAGGTGGATTTAAGATGTGAAGACAAGTGAAATTATTTAACGAAGCCTTGGAGGGCCAAACCATTAGTAAATAACACCTTTTAATGAATCGCAAAGCAAAATGTGTTGCAAATGTTTTATTGACTATAGCTTCTAATAATAAGTTTGATTGTTATAATATTCCGTTCTAAAACTCCTATAAAAAAACGGAAGTAGAAGTGTTATTTTTTACATCTCTTGAGGCTAAAAAAGGAAGGATATTTCAAAGCAGCTTAATATGAGAAATCTAATATATCATGTATTTAATTACATTTACTAATGTGTCATTTATTGTTATTTACTTTAAAAAAAACTTTACAACTGAAATTGTCTACAACTTAATAGAACGAAGTTCCTTTATAGTAACCAATAAGAGTTCTGCAGGAATTTTGATGACATTCCCATCTAGCGATATTATAGTCAATGCTTCCTAATAATATTTGTTGATAAATATTTTTTGTTCAATGCACTTTTCCATTATTGCTATATTTTGATGTACCTTTTATTTTAACTTTCAATCATTTCATGTAAGTAGGTAATAACTCTACAATGCATTTTGAACATTAATAATTTTAGAAATTAGAAAGTTGCTTTACCGATAAAGATTTAATAAGTTAATAATCTTCTATGATGACTTATAATTGTTTACACTTTATTAAATTTGGTTAGTTAATTAAAGCCGAAGATAACATCGTGTAAATCTCATGAATCCCAAAATTCAGTAACATGACTTCGGCTTGAATGCTTTGGAATTAGATAGAAAAACTCCAGACTTGCATTTAAACATTTACTGTATCTTGTATAGGATTTAGAAATTATAAAATACAATTCTGAAAATGTGAATTCATCAAGAACTTTTCATAAAGCTCTAAAATAAATTAATTTGTTTCATCTGAAATCTTAATTGCTCATATCGAAATTACAAATATAATTATAAAATATTTTTATCTTGAGAGTATATCTTTGGTCACAGTTTTATCTTTTGTTAGTTGTAATAAGCTATAGTGTTGCCTAATAGATTTCATGTTTCTTAAATAGTCACACTTAATATCTAATTATCTCATTTTTCTATCAAAAACACAATAAATTCGATTATTTATGTATATCTAAATTTATATATATTTATGCATTATTCTGTATATTTTAGGAAACAAAAGACTTTTTATGATTATTTTTGTTAATTATTTGGTTTGAGATGAAATTATCATATCTTCAATATTTATTTTAATTTTTAATTGTTTAAGCATAGCGTTTACATTATTGAAACATAAAAATCAGTTATCAGAATGTTATTCAAAATGCTAATAAAGTAAAAAATGACAATAAAAGATATAAATACTGTAGACACAACCTATATATTTCTTAAGACTTATTAATTGTTAACAGCGCCGGAAAAAAACAACAATCTATGTTAAAAACCAAGAAATGTAAGATCATACAAGCGAAATATAAAATGTTTGTAATTTTGTTATTTAAAAAATGAAATAAAGCATTTTTTACATGACAGAAATATCCTAAAACTGTACTTATAAGTCATCAAAGATACTAGATGGCTAAAAGAGAGTGGATAAAGCATCTTTCTTTTATTTTTTACGGTTCAGTTATTTGAGAGAAAAGAAGGATTACCTTGATACTTTGCATTTGAAAGCTATTCTTAAACTAGGTTATTGACGATTGTATAAGTTAGGGATAAAAGGGAAAAAATAGAGTCGAGAGTGTAAGAGCTTAAAGAAATCTAATGTAAATGGAATAATAAATTTTCTTAGTTTTTAAAGCTTGGCAAAAGGAGGATTTTGTTGAAATAAAATCCTTATACAAAAGTGAGTTATAGTGGTGATTAAATGTGATGCATTGAAATTTATCTTTATCATAAATAAAGTTTGTATCTAGGATTTACTTTACTGAAATATTATATTCACGAATATTGACATTTATTTCATCCCAATTTGTAAAGCATTAAAAATGACGCTTTGTATTCTTTAAAAGCATGATAAAATAAATTTTCTCACAATTATGCCATGAAAAAATTTGTAATAGCTCTATAAATAACTAATTTTTAAATTACAATTTAATTATTTGATTTATTATAAAAACAAAATCTAACTTTCGTTAGCATGAAACTTCATTTCGTTAACTAATAAGAATTACTTTTTAGTTATTCTTGTTAGTTACTGGGATGATTACTTATTCTTGTTAGTTAACTTACACAGTCAGAAAATATGAATTACTTTCTGATTGAGGAAGTTATTTAATAATTCACGAGTCATACAAGTCCATGAATAATGGAAAATTTATATGGCCAATAAAAATATATTCATCAGCTTATCGAAAAATCTGCTTTCATTGCTTCCTGTTATACACAAACCATTTTTTAGTAGATTGTAATCAAACAGCCATTTTTCTCTTTATGTTAGGGTTCCTATATATATATAGGAACCCTAACAAGTTAGATGAATCAACACAGTATTTTAAATTCAAAATTTATCTTATAAATCTACTATTGTATTAGTTTCTATTTCTGTCTAAGCTTTTAAGAAGGTATTCGTCAATAACAATCATTCATGAGAGTTGAATTTAAAAATCAAAATTACTTGAATTTGAAAAAAATATAATTTATCCATATATCACATCAAAAGAGCGTTTTTTTAATATAAACAGTTAATCCTTGGAATTGAATTATGTTATCTGAGAAGCTGATACAGCAAACAGAAATTTATATAAAATTTTTTTTATATAAATCTTTGCATATTTTTATGCACTTAGGTAAACTCTTATGAACATGTTTTTAAATAACAATCATCTTCTATTTTTATAAGCTACGAAGTTATTTTAATTTATGTCATGAGTCTTCTTCTCTTTTAAATTATAATTCTGTTAATGTGGTTATAATATACATTGAGTGTTATCTAATAGTATATAAAATAAAAAAGCTTAGAAAATTTCAAAGTTTATGTTTTTAATAACTTTTAAATTATAATAATTAAATAAAAACAATTAAACATTACAAAATATTAAAATATTGTTTGCTGGCATGTGTAAATATCAGCCAATAATGAGAAAATTAGAAGTTTTTTAAAAATTTAATTATTTTATAAAAAGGATGAGTGAAAATTTTCTAGATACAACATTATTTGTTAAAGCAACAAAATAATGGAATTATTTTGTTATATATTATAAATGATTACACTTTAATTTTTTATAAATATAAATCATATATAAATCATTGCTATAAGCATAACATTGTTGAAATATCTATATATCTATCTATCTATCTATCTATCTATCTATCTATATATATATATATATATATATATATATATATATACAGCACATGAGATAAACTGGTACATTTAAAGATAACCCAAAAAATGTTTATAACACTATGTATCATGGTTGAAATAAAAAGGAACTGAGATTAGAAAGTAAAAATATTTGAGACGTAACAAATAATTCAGCAAAAGTGCACTTTCTCGATATTTACTTTGAAGGCAATGGTCATAAAAAGAAAACTTCTGGGAATGATTAATTGTTGTGTTAAAAAGAAAGAAATGTGTTTAAAAGGAAATACACGTTGAAATAAAGTGCTACAGCCAAATAACTCTTTAGTAAGCAAACATAAAGTTTGAAAAATAGTTAAAGATGATAAATGATATATATTCTGTCTTTTCTGAATTTAGATTTGGGTATAAAAAATAAATACATAAAAGACAGAAATATGAGAAATAACAGTTCTCGCATAAAGATTTTTATAACATTTTTATTTTAAATGTTATGTTTAAAGTGAAATAAATTTACTAAAAATTAGCTTGTAGTTGTATTAGTCAACTAACTTGAAATATATTAGCTGACTAAAAATTAAAAACTAATTTTAGTTGACAAGTGGTTAAAACAAAAATTGTGACAGCGTTTAATCAACGAAAAATATAAAATTGTCGTAAATTTTCTCATTTTTGTTTTAGATTATTAACAAGAGCTTTAGTTGATTTTTCCGTATTGATTGGATTTCAAGATGTGAAATAAGGTTTCGTGTAGAAATTACCACAGTTTTTACTTTGAAATAAGGTAATATACGATTATATTCCTAATTACAGACGTAACACTATATATTATATGATATAATATCATAGTATGTAAATCTTCAGACCATTTGATTTCGCACTAACATGCAATCTAATCAACCAATGAGAAAATCTCAGAACTATTCATTCCAGTGGCTATCTCCCATAAAAAGATATAATATTAAAGAAATTGTTTTTATTTTGTAATCACAGAATAAATACTTTCGAATAAATAATGCGATATTTGAAAGCTATATTAAATAAAAAATATTCTTAATATGACACAAATTGTTAAAATAAAAATATTTCTAAGGAAACAAAATATAATTCTCTATATTTGCATTACTTGGATTTTCGTTATCTGCAGATAATTGGAATTATGTATTCATTAAGTTTAACACTTATAAATCACATTCTTCTGGTTTGGGTATGAACTTTGAATTAAATATAATTTTTTTCTATTATTTCAATACATAAATACATATCAAAATATAATAAAAGTTTAATTAAAAATTAACTATCATCTTTTTCATAATAAAAATATGCGAGAAAAATTTATGTAAATCAAAATGTACTACTTAGACTATCTTCAATAGCAAACTTCTAAAGAAGGAAATTCCAAACAAATTGTCTTTTAAAGTCAAACATATCACAACTAAAATAAATAAAATTTTTTCATTAAACATCAAGTAATAATAACAATATCAATTTCTGATATAGGTATTTTGTAGTTTTATAAAACAACACTTTGAAAAATTGATTTTTTGTAAATATAAATTCTTTATACAATATTTTAAGCATTTATAAAATATGGAGACCTTATTTCAATTTTTTTCTTAATAAAAATCTTTAAGTGAGTATAAACTTGTTAATACAATTACAAAATTCATGAGTGATATAATAAATATAACTTAAAAGCTATATTCTTCATATATTATTAGTTAAACCTAAATGTACAATATGTGTGATTGTTCTTTAAAAATTCTTATTAGAAATAATGTCCTACATTTCGTATGTAGAGAATATTTACATTTCTTTGCAGTGTAGTGCAATTACTGAACGTTATAATAGTAATTAAGGTTTTCATGACATCTTAAAGAGTGCTTTAAATACATTTATGATAAACAAAAGACTTAAAATATAAATATTATAAGTATTGATTTCTAGAATCAATTTGCAAACTAACTAAAATGGAAATTAAGTTAATTATTTTTGATATTTATAAAACGTTTCAGTTTCATTATTGCATAAAATATCGAAAATAGCATAAGCTCCATCAATTAAAATAAAATAAAATTGCTATTTTAGTTCTTATGTTTGGAAGTAACAAAAATACTTCTTGAATTTAAGCTATAATTCTCTTCAATGGATGTTAGTTTTTTCAATCTAAATGCGAAAAATGTATTACTCCCAAAAACTAAAACTTGATTAATAACTGTCAATAAAATTTCAGAGATTTTTAGAAGTGAGTGCCAATATGTGTTTTTTTGGCATAGAATATAACGGGGATTGAAGCTGCTTCTTTCCAACTTTAAGCAGACTAAAGCAAGCTGGCAGAAATATGTATTATTAAAATAGTTGTAGAACATAATTTAAACAGTAATATAATGCGTAATTAATACATTAAACAGATACATACATTAAACAGAGGATTACTTCTTAAGTCCTCTGTATTACGAATTTGTGAGTTGGATTAAAATCATACTTTTATCAAAGGGAGATACAAATTCTGGCGTTAGAAGTTTACTATGATGTTTGATTAATTTTGATTCCAATAAATAATGAAGATGCATTGCTCAAGGTTAATGAGAAAGATATTTTAACTTCATATTAACTAACAATGATGGAACATGGCTTTTTAATAAAAAGAATGATCTCTTATGCCATTTATTTATTGATTTTCTTAACACAAAATTAATCTTTTGAGAAATGTTTGAAGAAATAACATAGAAATATATTATAAATTATAGATATAAACTCATTTAGAATACATGAAAATTGGATAAAGTTATGTATCGATTAAATCAGTAAAACCTAAAATTTCTAATTTATTTTCATTCGATATCTTTTTGATTACTATTAGTTTTAAAAAAAATATACATGCATTGAAATGCAAAAAATTGAAAGAGTTAAAAATTATACTTACTAATTTACTGACATGTTCTCAGATGTAAAGTGATTTACGACTGTATAAAATTTAAAACCTAAAAAAACACTAATAATGGATTAAAATTAATGAGGAGTTTTACAATAAAAAGTTTTAGAAAAATGATAACATTCAATGATTAAAATCAAAATGATTCCAGCCAAAAAATGAAATGGTTTAAAAGGTATATGAAATAACGTAATTTATTTAAATGGATTTCAATATACTTAAGAAGAAAAAGAGAGAACGAAAATATTATTTCTCTTTTCTATTAAATCTATAAATTTTATTTTCATAAAGAATGCATTTTATTTTGAAAAACATGAATATATCTTTAATATTTACATTTATTATATATTATATACTTATTAATCCTTTATTATATTTAATTTAATATTATATTGCTCAAGATTTTGAAATATGCAGAAAATATTTTGTCTTTATGTTATGGAAATCCAATGTTTCGTTAAAGAAAAATAATGCTTTCGGAAATTAATCGTAATTTCGGATAAAACATTGATCCATTACAGCATTACGAAATCTTTTCTTCCAAATATGCTTTATTATTCTGTCTTAACTGTTATGTGAATTCTGCCAAGTGTAATTAATCAAATAATATATATATTAGAGGCCTAAAGTCACTTTTAATGAGTACAAAACTACTCAGATTTAAGGAAAAAATCTTATCATGAAGTGTCATTTTTATTAAATAATCTGAAAATATAACTCATTTTTTTCATATTCTTAATATTTGAATAAGAAGATGTTTTGTGTAATGGTAAATTTTTCGTAAAAATAACTTATGTGTTTTTATCAGTTTAGAAAGAATTTTGGAGAAACCTAAATGTATACAGCAATAAAGCAATTTTTTGTGAAATCATTTCTAGCATGAGGTTTTGAGTTTGATATTTTTCGTACACTTAACAGGATATTCACACTACTCTCTGGGATTTAAATACTGTATATTTGTTATTTCGAATGTATGTGAATGAATATACATATGTTAAATAACTTATTTAATGAATAGCACTTATTTTGTGCTATAGATTTTTCATTTGCCAAAGTTTTGCCTTATAGAAACTATTATGAATGTTACATAACTTTTTACCTTTAAAATAATGTGATTACACTTATAAAAAGAGATAAAAAACTTTCCATTTTTTCTCTTTTTCATTTCTCAGTGCTAAATAAGATTATGTTTTTAAAACTTAATGCACTTAAGGTATGCATTGGCTTGTACCACATGCATACCTTAAGTGCACATTTCAGAATACTTAAATTTACATTTAAATTACTTTTATAACTATACAAATTATTGTTCTTAAATATTATATTCATCAAAATTTAAAAAAGAGCTAATTTATTAGAAATCTAAGAAATTAAAGATTACCATTTAAGCCTTAAAAATATTAATATTTTGATTAGATAAAAAAAATTGCATTCAATTCTCTGAAATGCTGGAATAGTGAAACATAGGATAATTCTATATACATCTTCCAGGATTCATTTGTATAAAAAACTATTTCTGTATATTTTGTTGCATTATTTTATGTCGATCTTAAAATAACTTTTATACTTAAAAGGAAAGTTATGAAATTTTGGCATTTATAAAAGAGTGGTTCATGTATGAAATAATAAAGGTTACTTTGGAATTATAAGTTTTAAAGTATGAAAATGAGAAGAATATATTATTCTTATATTGACGCTATGAATTGAGGCTTAAGTTAAAATTGCTTTCATTGATCAAATTAAAATAATTAATTTAATTAATTTCTATTTTGAAATGATATCAATAGTTCTCTTATCTATTTCCATTTTAATCTATCATAAAGCTCTCCTTGGAATGTAATCCTTTCCTGGTTGATCAGATTAATGAATCAAAACTGATAAGAATACTTTGCTATCTTCATATAGGTTGATTTTAGATATTCTCGCAAGTATCATGTCATTCCCTTAATTTTCAAATTGACCAACTGTATTAGGATGGAAGAATGGATACACATAATAAAAAGCTACTATTAAAAACGAAATATATTATGCTAATTGTCAAGAAAACAAACTATACAATAATTTGCAAAATAGAAGCTAAATAAGTTCCTTAAAATTACTGAAAAGTATTAGCTAAAAACAAATAAAATTGAAACCCTTAATTGAAATTATTCGCAATACATAATTTTCCAAATATATACATTTTATGGCAGTTTTTGATTATTTGCGCAAAAATTACAGATATTTAAAATAAGAATGTTGTAAGAAAAATTACTAATAATTATCGATAAATGAAATTAAAAATTTTGTAATTTTGACATAAATACATGGATAAATTAAAACTGTTTCACTAAAAAAACGATTTGTTGTATACGTGCAGTTTACATGTCATTAAAAAGCTATTGAGGTTATGACGTGCTAATTATTAAAACTTCACGCATTTATGTAAATTAGGTGGTGGTAGCAATACTTAAAATGTATTTAAATGAATAAATTGTAAAGATAACATTTTTAACCAAATTGAATTTGAATGCTGCTGCCTGATAAAGAAAAATAGTTGCTATGATGTCTCGTATAAGACTTTAAGCATGTTTCTGACCCAAATTAATTCAAATTGTAACCTACTGCTATTGTGGTTACTCATAGAACAGTATTGATGCTTGTTTAAACTGCAATTCTAAGATTGTTTGCAGAATATGGAATTAAAAAATCCGGGATAGTAATTCACAATGCAGAGCTAAGTTTCAATGACCTGTCATAACTGTTATGAAAACAGAAAAAATCCTCATTTGGAGTTACTGAACTGTCAACAAGTGCCTGTGACTATGATCTTAAGTTTTATGTTGTCATGTTGAAATTGCATGGATATCTGATTGAACTCACGAAACCTGACTGAAGAAATGATATCATTTACAAGCTAAAAAATGTCTGGACTGACAGTTCAATAAGTTTCTTCATGATTTGAAATTCCTTTCACAAGACCCGAATCAAAACACTTAGTTTCTGATTATTTTATTTGTTGTTAAAGACAACAGGGGTATGAAATGATGAAGAATGCATGCTGCTAATGTAAATGGTAGAAATTAATGTCTTAACGGCTTGATTGAATTCAAAATTCACTAAATGTTAAAGTATGTGTTCTTTTTGTTTAATGCACTAGCATCCATCAGATGATTTTATACTTTGCAATTCCATATAAAAAAATTTATAAAATATTTCAGTATACTGTCCTAAGCAGAAAAGCAGATTAATTATATTGGTATTGTATAAATATTTTAAAAAAAGGTTATTAAAGAGTCTCCGTTCCTTTTCTTTATGAAAAAGAGCAAACTTTAATGTGGAGGAAGTATTTTTTCAATATTAAATCTTTTTCAAATATTAAAATTAATACGCAAAACATTTTTTTATTAAAATTTTGATATAAGTTTTTAATTAACTTATTTTAAGAGTACTGAATTGGAAAAAAATACTTTATGTTCTCTTTATTTTCTAAATATGTCCTTTAGAACAAATATTTATTATTTATTTAAATGAGACTATTGACAATTAATGTATATACTGTTTCTGTCTATATAAGTACTATATATACTGTTATAAATAGAAAATAAAGTGCGTATTGAAATATTAGGTAAGCTCTGCAAATGTGATGTTCTAGGTATAGAAAAAATATGCTCTGATTTTTAAATATGATATGTACAAGGAATTCATATTTTATAGCTAAATATTAGTCTAATCAGATGCTTAGAATTTTTTTAGTTGCTTATCTGAAGCATTATTAGCAAATATTAAAGCCATTAAGTTTTGTTAAGGAATACCAATATATGTGAAATCTTGATTGCCTATCTTGCTTATTGAGCTATGTTGAAATTAAAAAAGATTTTACTTAACACATTACTATATCATAAGATTTATTAATAATATTTGAATATGCGTGCATGCTAAAAGACACATGCTAAGTCAATTTTTAAATAAAGGAATTGTTTATAGATGTATAAATTTTAGTTGCTTGAATAAACTTTATTTGTTTTATATATATTCATTTAACTTTTAAATATTTTATCATACTTCTCAATAAGCAAATTAAAATAATATTCCTTAATTATATGTAGATGAGAAATCATTATCATTCCATATTACAGTTTAATTTATAAAAAAGCAAAATATATATAAAAAAACTATTTATCCATGTGCATCAATACAAGCAATATTTATCAATACAGTTTTCCACTATGCAGGATCAAAATTAATGTGTATGATGCATAATAAAATGTGAAGTAGTCAATTGAGTCTTACGCATAAATGTTCTATATGTACTGTAGCAACTTATGGACTTCTTTATTGTTTAATAAATAAATAATTGTTATTTTTATTTCAGGAAATTAACGTTTTAAAATTATGTAAGATCATTTTTGTATAGAAATATTACGCTTTACTACAATCATTTGATTGAAGCTTATATTATACAAAAATAAAATATACTTACAATTCAAATAAAGAAAGAATGTAAAATGTGTCTTGCAATGTAAGCAATTGATTTCTGTATTCTCAAAAAAAATTACATTTGAATTTTACAAACTGATATAACATTATTGATACAAATCAAGGTTTATCTGAAGTGAAAAGATTTAAAATACAATGGAACAAATAAACGTTAGAAAAATAACTTGGAATTTAGATCCCACGCTGAAATGTTTCCTATTTCCTTCGATTTATTTCCTTTCCTTCCAATTTGTATTTAATGAAATTCAACACCGAGGTGCTGGATGACTGCTTTAAAAAGCACTCAAAAGTTTTTTGGTATTAAATTACAAGTCGTTTTAAAGTCTGGACATTAACAGCTACTCCTAACCTAATTTTCGATAAAAGAACAAGAAATAAGAAAGGGAGCAAAATAAAGAATATATTTCTAGCATCCAAAAGAGGTAGAAAATTTTATTCAATCGCTGTTTAAAATTAGTATTTCTTAAAGAAATAAATATTCATTGGCACTCCCAGAAAGAATGATTCAAATTATCTTTTCAGGATAATTCCCAGTAAAATAAAGGAGTTATTAATCTATAGTGTATCAGGCAGTTGAAATAAAAGTAGTTTCGTCATTTAGATGTGCTATACTACATCAACAAGGAATGTAATAAAAAGTTTCATATTTTGTTTTCTATTTTTCACAAGAAAAGAAATTTATTGCTTTTCATTAAATAATTAATTTTTTCTTTTTTCTTTTTGGTACATTAATAATATTTCTTAAATTAATTATGTATACATGAATATTTCATTTCAATATTTATCACTGTAAATTTGTTACATAACGAAATATATGAATAATTAAATTAACGAATTATTTTTCATTTCATTCAGCAATTAATTAAAAACTTTATATCCTATTATTTTTGATTAACAAGTTTTCTTTGTGATTTTACTCTTTTTCAACCTGACTCAATTGTTAATATTTTATCATGGAAATTAAATTTTATAATACTCTTTGTGTTTTTAACGTTATTTGTAAATTGATTCATTCAAAAGTATAGGGAAAATATTAAATTGTTGATGCCAGGAAGTTATATGAAAAAAATTTTCATGAAGCTTCCTGAATAGTGTAAACTTTTTTAAAATTAAATCTGATTACAGTCCGATTTTGCAATAAAAGCCATATATATTCAATTTTAAATAATTATTTGCTTCAATATTAATGGAGGGATATCATTCATAACTTTAGTTTTGGAAGTCTACTAGGAATCAAATATGCAAGTTAGTATTTTCTCTAAGAAACATAATTTATGTATATTATTTTCGTTTATATGTGTAATGTTGCAGTTAAATAATTATATCATGTATATTTCCTGTTTTAGAATAAATTATTCCAAATGTTTATTTTATCATTAGAATCAGTTGCTATTTTTAATTTTTTTCACTTAGTGTTTTCTTGAAAAAAGTATCAGAATTTACTTTTACAGTTTTATGCAACAATGAATGCAGCCCTACTAAATTTATATCCAATACTTCTTACAAAATTCAATATTATTCTCTTTACATAAAAGCTAGCTTTTTGGCAGAAGTATATTTTCTTTTCATGGTTTTATACTTTCATATTTTTAAGTATTCAATAAGATTTATTTCATATTTCTAAACTTAACTGGAGACTATTCTTATCTTTGTCCTTATGAGTTTGTTAGAATTAGAACTTGATGCACACACACACTTCTCTTCCCTTAATGCAAAAGATTGAAAAATTTTGTAAAAAAGAGAAGTTTATAGAAAAAAATCATTAACGTCATTTAGTCTACAGCAGTTCAAAGTTTCCAAATTAATCTTTACATTAAACTTTTTTACCATAACCATACTATACATAATTTACTACTAACATAACATATAAAATATTTTGAAAATTTTATATGCGGTTAGAAATGAGTAGGAACAAATTTTGAATATTTTATGTTGCTAGACTCTAAGAAGTTATTTTTTATATATATTTCCTTTTTTGACATAACAACAATATAAGTATTTACAAGCAATTTCATAAGGCAATTCGATAAAAAAATATAATAAAATGTATTAAAACGAAATCCTAAATTTTTGTTTTAAGCAGTTTTCAAGTTATATTATTTTAAATTGATTCACATCTCACAAAGCATGGAAAATTATATTACATTTTATTCCTTTTTTCATTCCATTTTCCAAGATTTCAAAATACGAATGCCTTTTATTCTTAAACAAATGAAATATCTACTACTTTTTAAACTGCAAATTAATTTCAAAGAATTCTGAAGAAAGATTAGAACCCTTTCTTAAGCTATTGAAAATTTGTTACTAATTGAATTTTGGATTAGGAAACATTTGATCTCGAGGAAACAAATTATGAAAAGAAAATTCAGTGGAAAAAATGAATCTGTATCTTATTTTAAGATAGAACATGAAATTGAACGTACTTTGTTATGCCTACTAAAAATGATTGTTATATTGATTTTTCTGCATCTAACATCATTAATAAGCCTAACATCATTCATTAATATCTCATTGATATTAAAAATGAATTATTTTTTATTACATAAAAAATTCAAATAATTCATTTTCCTAAACTAATTAATAACAATAATTAGTCATTCATTAATTATATACTGACTAGATAATTTCAACGTAATATTATCAAAAAGTCAATTTTTAATACTATTGTGTATATGCAAAATATTCAATGCATGATAATAGTTACACATATGTGCATGTATATTCGAGATATGATTGGAAACTAAATACAAAAAAATATGAAATGTTTTCTGATGAATAATAATAGAATAAAATAATCCCTAGAATTTTTAAGAACATTCTTATAATTGAGAATAAAGGAACTAAAATGAATTAACTTATAATGAATACATATATAATATAAATTTTGATGAATATTGCATTATTATATTACCTAAAGATGTAGGAGTAAGTAAAGAAATCCATTGCATGATATTCATTCATGTGAAAGTAATATAATTTATATTCATAACAAAATACAGAATAATTAGAATAATTTTACTGATACTATAATTTTTGCGACAATGGAAAGAAAATGCTTTAATAAGCATTTTGATTGCTTGTAATAAATAAAAAAATCACATTTACTTCAAAATGAGGCAAATTTTGTAACATGATGTAAGGTTATCTAACAAAATTGCACCTGCTGAGCACCATTTATAAATGGAAGTGTGATGATGATGATGTTACTTATATCATTTTAAGGAATACTCTTCGTATTTTCTCTCTCAGAATTATACTTATTTAGGACTCTTTAGAATTATACTTATTTAGGAGTACTAAATAAGTATAACTTTTGTGCTTTGGGCAGAAAAAAGGAATTTTTTTTTCTGGAAGCCAAGAACACGTTTTCTAAGAAATTTTTTGTTACTTGATTTGACATATTTCTTAGAATATTTAATTCAATAAGTAAAGTGTCGTATAAACAAAATAACATTTTACATTTTGTTTATTAAGTTATTTCGAATGCAAAGAAAAACCTAGATTAAATAAAATTTTTATTCACTTTACTTAAAAATAAAATGTCTTCTCTGTCTAATAAACAATTACAATTTTTCAAGTTATGATTTATTTTTGAAAAGTAACTTATGCATAATTATATAAAAGTATTTGCAAAAATCTAAATAGATTCTTTCATGAAACTACTTATCTTTATTGCCAAATATACTTTCTAGTTCCATTCTACATATTTTTCTTTATTAAACCAGCAATGTGTACTTTTGGCTATATTTTTCATGTGCACACATTAATATCAAATTCAAATGTTTTATATTCTATTTACTAACTATTATTTGAAAATAAATATTCAATCTAAATATGTGTACGTGATTCACCATCATCTATGTAGCGAATGATATTTGATATGTCACATTTAAAAAAAAATTATTTAATTTGTAAAATAAGTTTTGCAAAATTGTTGTTTCATCACATATTTTAAATTTAATTACTTTTTAATGCAGTTGTTTATTTTAATTAACTGTTCATTGTATTTCAAATATATTAGGAAATTGTTTTTGTTACCAGCTCAATTAATAATTTCCTTGGAAATTTTAAATTTCTATATTTAAATTTTCTCTTATTATTTTAGTCAAAATTGTAACTTTTATGCAATGTAGATATACTAAAAAAATTATAAATATTATTAGAACAGAATCTTAAACATTTATCAATGATTATATTATATGAATACCGAATGTATCATGAAAAAGTAAATGCTTAAGAAAGTGGAAAAAAAAATGATTTCCAATCTTTTCAAAATTGATTACATTAGATTTTTTTTCTCAAGAATTCATATTTTGTAACTAGATTTATTTCAGTTGCTACTATAAATCGATGGTTAAACTATTCGAATTAATGCCTTAAATTTAATATTTACTAAATGTAATAAACAATAAAATTTGCAAATGAAATTCGAAAAGAAATATTACAATTTTGTGGCAAAGTAATTTTTAATATATCTTATAACATTTTATTTAATAATAAATTTTGTTCTTGATTATTTAAAATTTTTTATTTTTCACATTTTATTAATAGAGTTGTAAAAGAAAATTATTTTTTAGAAATGATTTTTTTTCTAATTTGTATCACAATTAAAATTTTTTGAGAACGAGTTTTTTTTAAATAATCTTTTTTCAAACTTAAGTAAAAGTTATTGTTAATTACACAAAATTATGATTAATTATGCTCAAATTGATAAATAAATATTCAAACTATGATTTGCTCTGAAATTTTTGGAGCAACGTAGAGTAGGATTCCAACCAGCATAAAAGTGACGTCAGGAAACGGAAAATTGTTGCAACGCAGGCACATATGGCCCTTCTTTCATTTAGTACCAATAATACCATTCTGCACTAATAAAATAGGCTTTCCAGTTTAATAAAAGACAATGTATTTCAAAAAAAAAAAATGAGCCAAAATGAAGGAAAAAATTGAAAAAGTGTAAAGATTCGATCAGGCTCAGTAATGTTTGGTGAGCTTGAATTCGTTTTATACATGGACGATATAAGTCATTGAAATATGGGCTTCTTCTAGTTATTTGACATTCAGCAGCCTTATCCGTCACATTTCATTAATACAAATGACCTAATTGAAAAGTAATAACAATGAATTGTCTGCATTTCTAGTGTTACAAGTTCTAGTGTTACAATTCAAATAATTCTTAAATCCATTCATTGAATTTTGGGAAAAAACTTGATTAAAAAATAAGGTTATGAAACCTTAGATATATTATTTAAATATTAAAGATACGAAAATTATACATAGAACTAATTATATAATTTTTCAAGCGTCATCTTATCCAGCTGATTTAAAAATATTTATTTAAAATGCTTTTATATGCTTTGGTAAATTTTAATTGAAATATCTAATAAAGTTAGGGTTAGGTGAGCTTAAAATCGTTT
Organism: Latrodectus geometricus; assembly: GCA_026290005.1. Classification (NCBI taxonomy): domain Eukaryota; kingdom Metazoa; phylum Arthropoda; class Arachnida; order Araneae; family Theridiidae; genus Latrodectus; species Latrodectus geometricus. The sequence goes on along the minus strand of JAPDSC010087599.1, from coordinate 3,686 downwards.
TATACATGGACTATATAAGTCATTGAAATATGGGCTTCTTCTTGTTATTTGACATTCAGCAGCCTTATCGGTCACATTTCATTAATACAAATGACATAACTGAAAAGTAATAACAATGAATTGTCTGCATCTTGCGCAGATACAGATTCAAGATTCCACACAGAATAAACTCAAACTTCTATGCTTATAAATTGTCTATTTTTTATAAACCATCTCACCTACTTATCATTTTCTCAAATTGTTACAATGAAATATATTTAATTTTAAGTTAAATAAACTCATTATTTCATTAAATTTATATTTCAAATAATGAATTTATTCATGTTGACTTATTTCTTCACCAGCCAATAGTCGTTCTTAAGAAAAATGTAGCACTTAAAGCTGGATCCAATTACAATTGTAAATGATCATCATCTGTTAAGAGATTCGTAACCATCCTGGAGTTTTATAGCTAATTTAACGTACATAAAATGCCTCAGCATATTAAGCAAGTTATTCAAAATTTTATCATTTTATTTTGTTTTAATGAAAAAATTTCTAAAGTGTCTCTGACTGTAGTCTTTTATATAGCAAACATTTTTAATACTTACATTTTAGTCATTTTTTTTAAATTTTCCCAAAAATATCTAATTAATTGGTTTTTGAAAAAAATTTCTTTCTTGATTTTAATACAATAACAATAAGTAATAAAATTACCAAAATTAACTATTTTTATTCATTAAATTGATTTTGATTTCACCAATGAATATAAATATTCAAAAATTCTACACGCTTTTTAATTATCATACACATATTCAAAAAGCATCTCTTTCATATTTCTCATTAGGATGCAAAATAGCTTTAAAAAATTTCATGTAAAATTTTAGTTTGGGAGAAAACTGAAATAACAATTTTAAGGCTGCATATTAACATCTGTAAGTTTTTATGAATACAAAATTTTCTATTAAATTATAATTTCTAAATTTCATTTATTTCAGTGATCAGGCATATGTCTCGGATTAATTATTTTTGAGATAATTTAATTCGTATATAATCAAAGAAGTTTAAGTATCGTTAAAATAATTTGATAAATAAAGTATCTTCTTCCATATATTCAAATATTTGCACTATTTGAACATTAAAAATGCTTAGTAAAAAAACTGTTTAGTAATGAATACAGAAATGGATTTTTCTTGGAAAACAGCGTACTTTTTTAATCCAAACCTTTTACATTTGAGGTTATTCATCTATATATAATTCGACAGTCCTTTATCAGTAGTATTTAAAATAAAAATTTAAAATATGGAATAATTCAAAAGATATTATAATTAATTGTAAACATTTGTAATTAATCAAGAAAGAAATATCCATTAAATATCCATTTAATTAAAAATTTTAAGTTTTAAATAATAATAATTCAAAGTAAAATTATATAAATTAAAAAGTATAACAATTAATAGACTTAACAATGTTTGGTTTTCTTTTTTAAATATATTGATTTATGCCTCACATAAATCAATATACAGATGGAAATAAGTTACTTTATTCTTTTTTAGAACAAAAATCAAATATTAAATAATAGAAATAATGGTATGACGCAAAACACAGAAATTGTTGCCTACCACTAGAAGTTTAGAGACATTCTCATTATTACAAATTCTAAGAGTCCTTTCAGGCTCATTAAATAGAGCGCGGAAAGTGATTAAATGCAAATGGTGTCATTTTAAATGGATAAACAGCTTCAGCTCCTACTTTATTCATGCAGAATCACATTGCGTATTTAAACTAGGGGAACAAATTGAAAGTGAATGCAAATTTATCATAGTTACGATTCAGGAGCACTTTCATAATGAAACTGTAAGAGACATCAATAAAGAATTAAATTACTCTTGAGTTCAATTTGATCGGGTGAACCAATGGGAATCATTTCATTTCAGTTCTTAAGCATTCAATTAGAACATAGTTTGCGTCTAATTGATACCGATTGTAGCAACATGGATTACAAATTCTTAAATGTTATTGATAAACATTAAGAACCATTTAAATTCAATGAGAGCAAAATCTCTAAAATAATTAGAAAGCACTTTCAAATCTATAACATTTTGAAATTTCGCACAATGCAAAACCTTTTAATAATGAATTTATATTTTCTTGTATAAGTTTTAATTATTAATTAAAATTAAAAGAAATTATGAGAATTTTGAAGAATAGCGTATCTGAATATTATTAGACTGTTTACTCGCTTTGTTAAAAACTTTTAGTTTGTTATTAAGAAAATATGATAGAAATATTGTTTATATAACTTAAAAAGTTGATATATAATTAAAATATTTAGACGTTTCTTGCTACATGCATTTCCAAAACCTTATTGTCACAGAATTTTCATAATAGGTCAAAATACTTTGTTTATCTATTATTATCAAAAATTAAAATAAATTGAAGTAATATAATAGTTGGTATAAATTCAATTAGTTTAGAATGTGATTTTCAAGCAAAAAAAGTTAATTTGGTTATTTTTCATAAGTAACTAATTAAAGTCAATAAATTTTTCTAATATTAATAAATTAACTTTGAGTTTTAACTAGTGATAAAATTCTGAAAAAGGAACATAATTTTACAAATTTATTTTAAAACTTTCAAAATTAAGATACAAAAGCAAATCACAGGAATAGAATAGCAAAATCAGGAGCTTCAAATTAAGCAAATGTCTTTTACTATTTAAAAGATGATCCAAAAACAAAAATCATATTTTAGAAGAATAAATTCCACCAAATATCATTTTCTGACGAATTTTTAATGCTACTATGTGAACTTATAATGTATTTAGAAAGAAGTAAAACTGGTAGTTTCCAGAACTGCAATCTAGCAAGATAGAAGAAAGAGAAGTAGTTTCTTATAACATCACTCTATGGTTAACATCACTCTATGGTTCAAGAGAATAGGACTTTAAATGTTGACTACAGTTGCTGTGAAGCCAAATTTTTTCTCTGCTTCATGGCATTGTTGGTGCTTTATTCATCAAGTCTTTGAGACAAGGCATTCTCGGTAATACGTTAAATGTTCCTTTACGGATTATGATTTATTTCTGTTTACGGATTTATATGCCATTCAGAGAAAAAACGTTATTCATTTTTTTGGTGATAGTTCTTTTGGTAATAACATCTGTTGATGACATCAACAGTTTCAAGTTTTTGGTTTTTCCAAAAATTAGGGAATTTTGTAAATTTTATTCCATTATATTTCAATCAACTATTATTAACGATTATTTTTCAATTAACAACTTGTTGGATAACATATAGGCAGTTATTGAAACGTAATATTTTATTTTTTTTATTTATTGTGAGAATTTTTATCCCATTCAATCTGTTTCATGTTCATGCCACAACATTTCACTCCTATATCTTGAGAAAAAATACATCTGAGTTCATTAGCTGTTATATGATAGCTATTTTTCCGATCATTTACTGACAAGATTTATTTGCTGTTATAGATTACTTTTATTACTGTTTTAGATTATCTTGCTTTTTTGATTGATGTTGACTTTGTTAAAATATCGGTTACAAAATATTCAGCATCAAAAATTGCTTACAGTTTATTGCTATGTAATTTTGTGCACCAATACAAATGTCATTGTTTTGTTAAAGATGTATTTAAAATAATTGATATTTTATGAAAACAATAAGTTGCGCAAACAATTTAATGTATCG
>JAPDSC010087597.1:0-15494 GCA_026290005.1 Latrodectus geometricus | reverse complement strand
CTGATGATTCGTGTGTATTGTGTTTATTTACATGAATAATCAGAATTCGCATTTGCTGCAATACTCTATTCAAGTATATTTATATCATACAAGGGATTGTAGAATAAATCTGTTTTAATTTTAAAAAAAAATATAGCATTATCTATAAATAAATATTTTATTTAATGTCAGACACATAAACCATCTAAGTCAAGTTCTTGATTTATTTTATGTTACAAGTAAGATACATTAATCTATCTAAATCAAATTCTAAAATCTGCTTGATATGAATTTCTACGTTTGAATTGTTGACGCGAATTATAACAATTGTTTAAATTAGATTCAGAAGTTATATATTAACATATTAAAATAAAAAAGTAAATTTCTTATTACTAATTTGTTAATAAGATTAAAAAAAAACATGAAAAATATTTAAATTCTCTTTTAGTTGTTTTCGTTTGAAAATATGCTTACTTCTTAATTTTTCATTAATTTTAATTACAAAGAATAAACATAATAGCTCCTAAAATAATTAATTAATAGACTTTTAATCGAATAATAAAAAAAGTTTTCCAATGTATTCCGCCTCCCAATGAGAAAAATTATTGCAGAAAGTTTCTTTCCTTAAAGCTTTAGTATGTAAATTCTTTTTATTACTTTTTAATTAATAAATAAGTATATTTTCAAATTATTTATTAGTAATTTATGTCACTAAATTTTTTACATTTTATTAAACTTGAAATGTTAAGAAATTTAAGTAATATTATTAAAATAATGAGAAATATTTGTAAATTATAATTATGCCACATACACAAAAGGCTGGCAAATAAGTACACATTTGAGCAAAAGAGAGAATTTATAAGTATAAAAAGAACTAATTTATTTTCACAATTAATTTACAATAAGAAATGGAAAGTAGAAAAGCGAAAATCACTATTCCATTTAGTTAAAGCAATTGCCAAAATATATTACAAAAATGTATTATATATTAAATATCCTGAAGTATTGAATGCAAAAAAAGACCTTTTGTTTTAAAAAATGAGTGCACCATTATGGTGGAATTTTATACAGCTGGTAGACATTGAATCACATATTATTTTATTTAAAATCATATCTCTCTCTGGAGTATTTTAGCATTGTATTCCAGAATATAACCAGATATTTTCTATTACAAGCATATAAAACAAATCTGCAATAAAATAGCATTGTCTTGTCAATGAAATGTTTCCGTTTTAGTCCCTAGAAGTTTAAATGTGATAAATTATTTTTATAAAAAAATTTAATCAGAGAGATAAAAAATATTTTAACTATGTTACATTCACAGTTTCTTTTCTAAAATGTTATTTGTAAAGGAAATCACGTAGAGTGCTACAAAAGTCTCAAAGAAACTTTTAGAGTCGAAGACATTTCGAGATATCGATCTCAAGCTAAAAGAGAAAAAAAAGGAGCTATAAAATCAATCCCCTTGCTTCTTCGTAATTGACTTTATTACTTTCGGGGGAAAAGTTATATATTTACTGAGCACTCCATTCACAATTTAATTAGGAAGGTCTGAACAGAAGATTAATGGCTTCTTTCAGTTATTCTCTCGTTAGAATAATTGTACCTCAACCGCAGATAGTCCTGTAAACAAAGATAAATAAATGCTTTTTAAATGTAGCCTAAAAATTCGATATTAAGAGAATCTCATTTTTGAAAATTGCTTTGATTTATACTAAAGTATATAAAAGGAAGCTATATTATTTTCGAATGATACGTGCATGTATGTATATACATTAGTAAATTTTTTTAAAACTCTTTTTGTTGGCAATAAAATTTGCTTATTTATGTTTTATTTAAGAATAAAAGTATGACTGTGTGGAGCTTGTCATGCTGAGAATGCAAGATACACAAAATATGAACAATTCAGGATCACTGACTGATGGGAATATCTATAACGCATGTATTTCAATTGTGCATCAAGCACCATTTAAAATAGATATTCGAATCTACGAGTTATTTAAATATTCGAACCTAAGAGAACTGTAATACAATTTCCTTACATGTAGTATTTTAAATATGGTCTTAAAATGTCCTTAATAGCTCAATGAATAAATGTAGGATTCTGAAAATCTTCAGTAAGATTAGTGGAATAGATGTAACTCGAAAACTCTTCAGGAAGTAAATTTGACACAAGCTGATCGAAATATTGCTGTAGTCATGGTCTTCATAATAATAAAATAAAATGAATCAGAACAACCTGAAAGGTAAATTTTAGAGAGGTTCATGAAATTAGGATAACAACCAAGCAATGTATTAATAGGTTCGCAATAATCTGTTCAAGGTCATTTGCAATTCATATAGATTCAGTAATTGATACTATAAAGAGATATAGTAGTGATTCTGGGATCAGCCATGTTGTTATGTGTTATTAACCTTACAAAATGTGCAATAATCTACTGATTGGTGTCATTCTTGAAGAATCTGGATCGTGATTGAGAGATTGAAATATTCATTGACGAGTTTTGTTTTCTTCTTAATGAGGATGACAAAGAAATTATCCATGCCGCAATAAAGTTTTGTTGGCTCATACAGCTTGGTTATTGTTGGACATATCTTTTTGAAGTTTGATATGAAGTTATAAGAAACTTGATGGACTAGATATTCTGTTGGTTTGCAAGTACAATAACTATTTTCTGAAGTTTATGGTATTAACCTGATTAAATATTAATTACAGCAGAATAGGCTTGAACCCATAGCTCACCATGACTTTGGTATGACATCACTCTTCGGAATGGAAGATTTTACTTTTGAGCCCATCCATGGTAAACAAAAGAAAATAGACCCTACATTTCTGCTTATTTATGCACAGATGTTGGTTCGAGTCCTTCAGAACTTTTTTTCAATTATGGAAGTGGAATGTTATTTCTTTATGTGAAATATTTGATTTTAAAATAATAAAACTCAATTATTTTAAAAAAGTTAGCAGATAAAACTAAGTATTGAGTATTTTCAAATTTTGGTAGCAGGAAACGATGAATACAACGAAAGTCAAATTGGAAAACCAGGAAAGATTTTTTTTTTACATAAGTGAAGAATTAATTTCAGAGTAAATGATTAAATCAATTAGTTCTCATATTTGTGTGCTTTATAACATTGTAATTTATAATACTTTTTAAATTAATGTCCAAAAGGTACTCCTCCATATGAAATCAGTAAAAAATTGAATGAACCTTTTTTGCATTAAAGTGTTTGTTCACATATTAGATATGCGGGCATATATGCGTTCTTCCAGAAAACATTATTCAATAATCGGAAAAATCTTCTCATAAACCTGAAAAGTTAAGGTACTTGTTGAAGGAAAAAGAATAAATATACTTTAAAAGAAAAAATCTTAATAATAAAGTGGAGATATTTTATATGTCACTTAAAAACTGCTTAACTTATTTTTTGAGTCAACATAATGTCAAACATTTTTTATGAATCAGTTTCTGTCAACAAATTCTTTAAGTAGCTCTTATCTGTAAAATAGAAATGACATCTCTTTGGACTTAAAATGCTTTTTATATTAAAGTTATAATTTTGTGAGTAAAACTTTTCCAATAGTGGAAAAATGAATTAGCCAGGAAAAAAAGAAATTAAAAACTATTATTGGGTATAAAACCCTTAAGTTAATTTTATTCAGTGCAGTAGAGTTAATTGCCACAAAAAATGTTATTTAAAATAAGTTCATTTCGTAAAGTTTTATATAATGTGGATTTTTTGTTCATTACGAATCTCAACAAGAGCTGTGGCTTTGATGCCACAGATATTATCATATAGGTGGGATAGAGTTTATAAGAAGATTATTCGATGCTGAATTTGAAAAAAATTCAAGTCCCAAAAATAATATAAATAATAAATCATATTAGACAAGAAAATCTCTTACAAAGTCTACTTCTCTAGGCCATACTTTATGAAGTACAAATTCCATTTCCTAAAATAAGATTTCAATTTATGGAATTCACATTTTTCAATCAATTCAGAATTCGCAATTTTTATAAGAAAAATTAAAAAAGAGTATTGAAAACTATAAAATTTTGTTGATTGATAAAAAATTATGTAGCATTGATAAAAATGATATTTTTAACTAACCTAAGAAAAATTTGTATTGATCTCTGGGACTTCTTTTCTATAGATATCGCCGTGTAATTTTAAAGATAAGTCATTTGATAAAAACTACAGGAGAAATTAATTTCTTAAAATTTTCTACTTTTTTATTATTTTAACTTCAATGAGTAGAAATGAACGTTTTTACGTTTGTAAATTAAGGAAGCTTGTTTTAAAAGTAAATTATGTATGTAGAACGACTGAGAAGACAAATTTGAAGACTATTGAAAATAATATTCACTATAAAATTCATATAGGTTCTATAATACATAATGTAAGAACATCATTTATTAATTAAGAAGGATCACTTTTATATCGTGGAATTTTGGGCAATTGAATTGGATTTTAAACTTGGTTTTAAAGAAAATTCTACTTCCAGAATTAAAGAAAACTCTACTTCTATTGAAAGAAAATCTACTTCCAGGATTTTTTACTACCAATATAAATTGGTAGTCAAAATAAGACTGCAGGTCATCAAAAATGCACTTCCCAGAAGCAAAAGTTTAAGCCAACTGAAATGTGCACTATTCATATATAATTATGTCTAGAATTTCTACTCATCCTCACATCTTGAGAAATTTGAGTACCACTTACAAATTTAAAGAATGTGAGGAAATATTGCCGATTTTTATAATTTTTATTCTTCCTAAAGCGATATTTTGAATCTGTAGCTATAATAAGAGTCGTAGAATATTTTGCTGCGGGCATAATGACGAAGTTACTGAACTCGACCGAGAGAAAATTAGTGGCTATCTAACACTATAAATTGTGCTTACACGAAATCAACCATCATGACGGATTTAATCAATTAAATATTTATTGATTATGGAATTAGTTCAATGATTATGAAGAAGTAACTGACTGGACTATTCTGGATCCTATTGTTTGCTTTCCATTGATTAAATATTCTTTAACAGCTGCAAAACAAACACAATGAAAATGGTTTTTAGTACAACAATCAGCGCTTTTACTAATTATTTAGCATCATTGTTAATACAGTGAAATGTTTATAAAACATCCTTTGCTTGCTTTTGGATTTAAATTGATGGTGTTTGTGGTTATTACGATGCAACAAATTATGGAAAATAGTTTAATATTGTATTTTTGGGTGAATTATGCTTTTGCTTGCATTCGTGTAGAAAAGATTACGGGAAAAGAAAAATTAGAAAAACAAAAACTGATTTAAAGTTAAAAATTCAGCGCTTGCATTGTTTGATAATCTTACGTCTTTAGAAGTTCTTAAGTTTTATCTCCCTACTTAGAGTTTTGAATTAAAATGCTAAAACAATTTCAAAAATAGTAACGAAAATAAATTTATTTAATTGAAAAATGATATAAACATTATAACTTAATAGTCTTCATGACAAATCCTCTAAACATGCGGATTTTAATAATTTTTGCTTTCAAAAGATACTATTGGGAAAATATGATAGAGAATAACGATAGATATGGTCAATTAAACAGAAAATTTTAATATTTCAAATGAAGTTAAACAATTAAAGAATTTAAAGTATAAAGGCAGACGTGAGCCAACAAGTAACCTCACTATCAATAATCATCGGAATAAGGTCTGCAGACTGGGTTTCCAAAGTATAACAGAAGTAGTGCCTTAGCTCCTGATTTTTCTTAAAATGATGTAAGGAAGAGATTTTTCATTCACGTAGAACTATGAAATAGAATAATCCACTCTACAAAATAATATCAATTAACAAGTGTACTTATAAACCGTATGGAGAAGGAAACAAATCATGCCCATCACGCTGATAATAGGAAGTTTAGGAAGCTACTTTTTCTATCAGAAAAAATGGTGTATTAAGAGAGATGTAATAAATTCATTTTATATTATCATCATAAAGTTATGTACTTTCAATAGTTTTGGGGGTTTTTCTGGGGGGGGGCAAATTCCGCAGTTGCATATGTTGCCAGAACTTTGTAAAGGAAAAGGGTTCGTCGGTTCAGAATATACTTGACATAAATTGTAATTTTTACCCTTTTTAAAAATATACTTATTTATTATAGGTGTGAGTACTTTCCATTTCCCAAAATCGATATTTTATCGTTGCTGAAGCTAAATTTTATATGAGTGTAAAATGGAAGCATGTTTGATTATTACTTAAATTACACCGAAAGGAATCGCGTCATAACTCCATAGATCTGTCTGAACGTATCATGTTCACATTTCTGTCTTTAGCTCAAGATAATTTAATAAACTAATTATACCTAGTAAATATTCAAAAATTACTTTTTATCAAAACAATTTAATACAGTGCGTGATGTTATTCCAAATTTTTATTGCAAAGTATGAATGTTGATAGGTTTTCAAAATTGTTTTCCAATTCTTTTAATCAGGATCGAATCTCAGTCCTATCGTAATAGCAAATTATGCAACGCAAACTTAAAATTATATGGAAAAGATTTCATTTTTAAAGAAATTTCAAAACCAAATAAATTTCGATTTTTTATTTATATCCTGAAGCCGAAGTCTCAAATGTGTGAATTGATTATAAAATCTTAAAATATGTTCGTCACATACTTATTATTTTCAAATTGCATTCAATTTTGAAACTTCTTAATTGTTCATTCTGTTATATTTTTTAAACGCATTTAATTCTGAAATAAATGTAGATGTATGGGGATAGTTTTTTCAGACTTTCTGTGCATAAATAAGGGAATATTTTTATTTTGCAGTTACAAATTTGCACTGAACTAATGGCAAATGTGCTTGATTCCTAGTTTTTCTAAGCTAAATCGTGTGTTTTGATTCTTCTGCAAATATTAATGATCAATAAATTTTGTTGAACATATTTTTTTATCCTAAGTTCTATCAACATTGTATCAGGAAGTTACCTGCTTTGGTCAAAGCTCATTGAAAGGGATATTTATATGAATAATTGTGTGATTAAATCCAAAATATAGCTAAAATATGGAAAATTGAAGCTATTTTTCATTTTTATTGAATTTGAAATGTGCAAATGAAACCCGTGTGCATAATTTACAGGTCTACAAACATGAAATAACAAATCATCCCATCCCTAGTTGAAAACCTAACATGCAATAAAGAAGTGACATCTAGAAGTAAAAATTAGAACTACATCGAAACCATTAATGAGACTTCTCTAGCCCATTGTGTATGATTAAAAAACCTACTAAAGTCTAAAAAGAACTGGTAAATGAATTATCAAGGTATTGTGAAAGAGGAAAAAGGACAATTATTAAAAGTTTGGAATGCAAATTATAATAGACAATAAGGAACAAAATTTATAAAAATAAAAAATAAGTTAGAAAGTTTATAAGTATAAATTAAAAAGTTTCCTTGATAAATTTTACATATTTTCTAAATGTCTATCAAAATACAAAAATGAGGAAGGAAGCTGAAAGAAAAGAGACAATAAATTAGTTTATTAATCGGAATAAGTTAGTCTGCTAGTCAAAAGTAAAAACTATTTCTGCAGATTAATTTCGTTAGTGTAAGAGCAAAAGAAATTCAATAGTTATTGTAAAAAAAAACGTGCTTCTTTTACGTACGTTGCGATAAATGTATAGTTCGAAGGAAAAGAAAATAAATATATACAAAGTTTATGATAGCAAAAAGCAGAAAAAGATTATAATGGCAAAAATTAAAAGTTTGCAGAAATTTTTTTATAAGTTGTGACATTTACTTTGTTCAGGTTTTATTTTAGAAAGGAACTTGAAAATATCACAATAAAATTTACCATAATTCTTGATTTTATTGTATTACCAGAAATCTTAAATTAAGGTAAGAAAAAAATTGTATGGATGTTATACGAGTGCCAAGAAATGCCATTTCAAGGCTACGAAATCAATTAAAGAAAGTAATTCTTTTGAATAGCAAAAATATTCCACATACACTGTAAAAACAAATAATTCTAATACAGCATGTAGATGTCCAAATTATACAACAACTGTAAATGGTACGTTGTTTGAAGCAATGTAGTTGAGAAAACTTTATTAACTTGAATATTCCAGATCATAATATTGAGATGAGTAAAAATAACGATTACGAGATGTAGACGATTTTGCAAAATACGTTCATGGACTGATTACTAGTAAAGCACGTACCAAAATATTTGAAACACATCTTGAAGTACTTGACCAACTTCAAGAAATTTTACAAATTTGGTAAGACTTAAAAATATTTTATTAATATTCATTAACAAATAAGCTATTGAAACTTTTTTACTAAACAATCAGTCAATCAACGAAATATTGTTGCAATATATGAATGGTCAAAATAAAGCACATTTAATTTTCATTGAGTCAATATTGATGGGTAACCATTAAAACATTATAATTGAATCAAATTTATGATTCAGTTATAATCATCTAATTGCTTATGTGAGAGGACCAATGTCTCATATAATCTATTCATATAGTTCATTTATTTCCTACGTTATGTAGACACATAGAATGTATCTAATGTATCTTCTTATAAAATATACTTGTTATAAGAATAGGATTTCGCATTTCAATTTTATTTTTTTAGAATTTATTATTAAATTTATCATTATTCATTTATTGCAATTAATATTATTATTGTATCAGATAAGAAAAATTTATAGCAAATCCTGTATCCATTTATTTTGCAATGTTTGAAAAGATTTTTGGGGTATCATGATAAAAATTTTAAAAGCAATATTTTAACTTATTCTAAACATATTATTAAATTGTAATGCTATCGATAAAAATTATTTTCATGAATACTTAATATTTTTTTAGATTTCTATGATGAACTTGGAGTGTATTTTTATCAAAATATCGCCAATGCAAAAAAATATGTTAGGACTAATATGTACTTTGATATTTTTGAAAAAGGATTAGGTTATTATGCTCAAATTAGTGAAGTTGGTTCAATTGATTCTATAAGGAACGGGTTTAAATTAATTTCATTGCTTATCCTAGGACCTTTTTCCTCACAATATTAATCTATATGCGAAATAAGAGCTACATCATTTGATTATATTTTTTATTGGTTTTTATACATTGTATGATCATGAAGTGCTGTTCATATTATTCTTCTTTCCTTAAAGTGTAACTACTGTAAGACTGCAAACATGTTGAGCTTTTTATGAAAAACGTTGTTCATTATATTATTTTTTGATTAATTTAATTTTATTGTGATTATCACAGTGTGATGAGAATTTTTGTATATCATTATGTCCAGATAAATTTTTATTACGTTTTTTACTTTTCTTATAATATAATTTTCATTTTTACATGCTATTTTTATAAAATTTTCATAAATTATTATTTTAAGCATGTATCAGCAATTTTATCTCACTGTGTACTGTTTTATTCTGGATTTTAAAATGTTAATTTGAAAAATTCAATTTCTTTTTTGAATAATCTCTCATTATATATATAATCTGTGTTTAAATAATAAGCTGAAAATTTGAACAGATAATATTATGTTTGAATTGTTTGAAGTTGCCAGTTATAATTTTAAAAATTGTATGACTAGGGAAGATGTCTAAACATGAATCTTTTTAATTTCTTCATAATTTTAATCACTTAAAAATTATTTTAAAATTAATTAAATTTTAGATAGCAAGTCAGCTACACAGACTCAGAAACCTTAAAAATTTATTTCCTTTCAAAATGCACTTCTTTTACAATTTTTATTCTTTTACGTGACTAAATAACATTCAAGAAGCTGAACAAGTTCTCTTTTGTGTTCAACACAAATTCAAATTTCTCTAACAGCAAAATTCTTGCATACTCTTTAAAGTTTGAATGAAGTAAAATTCGTTTCATGCGCAGAATATTTGAAAGAACTATTGTTTATAGATCTTTTTAATTCAAATAACTTTTATCAAATTTGCTATATTAAATTTATTTATGTCTAGTTAATTTATTGCTAAAGCTTCTTTTAATTAAATTTAACTAAACTTTTCCTCTTTCTTCATTATTTTAAAGTTATTTTTACAAAGGTTTTATATCACTCAAGGGAAATAGTTTTAGATTCTTTGAATGCTTAAATGTTAATGATATTTTAATTATTTACAATATACTATTTTAAGGAATTACTAAGATATTTTTTTAAACTTGTTGAATAGTTAAGAAATATTTTAATACTAGAGTTATGAGTAAAATTAACCTGTAAGTAATCCGGTAAAATAATCCTATTATTTAAAAATGTATTTGAAATAATTATTCATAAGGAGAAGTAATTCTGTCACAATTTCAAAAAGAACGTGAATCAAGATATAAATATTTTAATTTTCATTATATATATTTTAGATAATCTTTTATGATTCCGGCAATCTTTATATGTTTGATTTGTCATAAAAAATTAAAATTATTTTATTGTTTTATATTGCAACCTCCATTTTTAAATTTCAATAACTGCTTTAATTATTCACGCTCGTAAGTTTGAATAAAAGTTGCTATTTCAAATTTAAATGTAAATGATCAAAAATAGGTTTTCAAGACTAAAAACTTAAGTTTTCTTTATAATTCTTAATTGGAATAAAATCAAAGAGTGTATTACATTTTTAAATTGCTAATAATATAGAACGACTGAGATAAAACTTTAAAAAAAAACTAAATTTCATCTTTTTTTTTTCTCCTACAAAGTTTATAATGTATTTTTATGTTGATGGGGCTTTATATCTCGTATGGATAGCATAAAAACTCTAATTTGAAACCTACACTAAGACAATACAACTCGTTTCTTTAGTAAATTATATGTGTGTAAAAATTTAATTTTCAAGAATATATACGGTTAACATGATTAGTAAGAAGTTATATATATACATGAGTGTTTTGCTATACGATTGTTAAGTCTTCGATATAAATGAAGGAAACTTTTTTAAGGGTCTCGTATATTTGTTTCGATTTCCAAAGCATAAACCCAAAGTATTAATATGCAAATTCGCGTAATCATCCATGACTGCTTTCCGTTTAAAATCTTATTTATTTACAGTTTAGATCATAAATAAATGCCATAAGTTTTTAGTATTAAAATCAGTTTTGAATAATGTATAACATTTTTGTAGTCTAAATGTCTAGCTCGACTTCGCAAATGTTTACTAAATCTTATTTTTTTTACAATACGATCTCCACATTTTGCTTATAATGGGAAATATTGCTTTATCATAACATTCCTAAAACTACGATAAAAGCAGACAGAGAAAAAGGAGAATCGGAGCACGAAATAGAAGAAATCTTCTAAAGATCTTTTTAAAAAAATAACTTAAGCATAGATATTCTTAGTTTCTATTTTTCACCTAATATTTGATAATAATATCATATATTTTAATAAATATGTCACAAAATAAAAACTTAATTCATTCGAAAAATTTAATTCTGCAAGTAAATTAATAGAGTAAGTACAATTATTAATGTGTAGTATTAGCAATTATTAATGTGTAGAAGTGTATAAATTTTTTTAATTTAACTATATTTTAATAAATAAAAGGATATGCCCTTGCAGGATTTATTCCTTAACTATCAAATATTTTTAATAATTAAAAAATGAGTAAGATTTATTATTCCTTTTTCTATCCATTGCTTTTAATAAAATTTATAAAATATATGAGTGAAACAGAAATATTTTTTTATTATGTTTTACAAAATATTTAATTTCAATTTGTATTAAAATATTGAAAGTCTTTTTCTATTTCTAATCTTGAATATTACAAAATAGACAACAATTAGTGTTACGAAATTTTAATTAAAAGTAATTGTATTATTCCTTAATATTAAAAACAATTTTGCTTTTAAAAAATGAAGTAAATTTCCAATAAACATCAAAATATATTTAATGAATGTACTCTAAATCTTATAGTAATTAAAGTATAATGAGATTTAGTTCATTATAACAGAATAAAGTAGATTTAATTAATATGGGAAAAAGTTTCCTTCGATAATTCTAATTTAAATATAAATTAAAAGAATGACATCTTTAAGCTATGCATCTAATTATGCATTTCTTTTTAGGGTAACTAAGGTTTAAGAAAACAATAATAAAAAGAATGTCACGCTTTATTTGTTCTTTCAAAAAGATATTAGTATTTATAACACCAAAAAGAAACTTTTTCTCGAAAGTAAATCTTTGAGAGATGCACACAATGAAACAAAATTTTAATTAAATGTTCTTTCTTTTGTAGATGTTGCTGTTGAATTCTCTTTTATGATTTAATTTTCCTTCATCGTCTTATTTCAATGGGATAGAAAATGTTTTTACTAAAAAACGTTGAATACTCTGTAACTTTTTAATATTTCAGAATAATAGGCCTTGTAATTCTGCAAACGTTATTTTATTACTTTGTCACAAGCAGTTTAAAAAAATTCGTGAAATGAAACTCTGTAAATTTATTGTGAAGTACAAACATTCAAAAATTATCACGAGTTTTTTAATGAGGAAAATTTTTTGGCAAATATTTTGGTAAGTTCATGGAACACTATAATCTGAAGCAAATTTTTTGTACACATTATAGTTTTCTTTAACTAGAAAAATGGTAGTAATACGTTTATTTAATATACTCGACGTTCATCAAGCAATAAGAAATAATACTTTTAAGTATTTTTGTTATTATTGTTTTATCAAGTTTTAATTTTGAATGAATCTCACTATTTTCTTTCATTAATAATCACTATATTTAGTATTTAAAAAATTTTATTCTATAATATATAATTTTCTATCAGAAATAAAAAGATAAATAATAAAATTGTCGGGCATTTGAATGATTAATTTAGTAAACAAGGAATAAGGAAATATTTTTCAAATTGTTAATCGAAATTCATCACTTAAAGCATTTCTTAAAAATGTTAAATGATATTTAAAGTATTAAATTAAATATATTAAATTATTATTTGATATTTAAAATATAAAATTAACTATGTTAAATAATTATTAAAACAAATTTAATTTTACATTAGTTGTAATAAAATTGTTTGACAATATTTAGAAAAATTAACATTTTGCTGAGTTTATTTGGAAAATAAGTGTCATTTTATTGCATTGAATTTATTATTCACACTGCAAAGCATATTGGATAATCTTTAGATAATTTTAACACCATCATATTTAACCTTATTCTTTTTTATTCTTAATTGCATTAAGAATCGCTCTATTAATAACTATTTTGTAATGTATAATTCAGCTCTCAAATAATTTTCTTAAAAGTTTAATAATTAAAATATTAAGGAATTGTTATTCTGATTAATACATTGAATGCAAGCAATTTACTTAATAAGTAATTTATTTGAAAACATATTTATATTGGAAATTTATCAAAGCACTTGTATCATATAAAGTTTTCTCTTTATTTTGAAACTAAAGTTTTGAATGTTAAATAGCTCTAACAGTTAAATTAATATATGTATCTCGAAAATGTATATTTATTCTTTTAAATTTAAATATTAAACTTCTAAACAGCATAGTTTTTAATTGAAATTTTTAATTCAAATTTGTTGAAATGTGAATTCATCTTTAATTCTATTAAATTTTCTAAATTTGTAAGTGTCCAACTATTGACATCATCCAGCTTGAAAGTAACAGGACTATGTGTTTTATGTTTAATTGAGAAGTAAATTATTTAAGATTTTTGAGTTTTAGATGGATATAGATAATAAAAATTATCCAACAACCTATATATTGTGTGATATTCAATTAAATTTATTCTTTAATTTAATATGAATTGACAGTAATCCGATCTCTCAGCAAAGCTAAACATAATATCATAGAAATTATTTTTATGTGATATATTGATCCATATGAAATAAATTTTTAAAACTCTTGATAGATATTTGAGATATTGCATGAAAGATTAAATTCTGTGATTAGTAAAAAAACATTTATTGAAAATTCAGATAAAAATTAAAATTAATTTTTGAATTTTCAAAGCAAAACTGCAATTACATTTGTGGAAATACTCAAGAGTAAAATCTCTACAGATATTCTGCATATCTTATATATTTATTAGGTGTTTTAACACTATTTTATGTTTTTCTGGAAATTATACATGCTATTATAAAGGAAATGGAAGTGCATTATTTCATGTATTTTATGGGATATACATAACTAAATTTTTATCAATTTTCTTTTAAGAATAAATTTAATTTTATGTGCTGTGCTTATCTTATAAATAGACTCATAACGCTTCAATATATACGAAATTAACTAGAAATAATTCCTTCAAACAATCTAAATTTTGTACGTTTTTAAGTATTGCAATGTAGATACACAATAATTATATGCACTTTAATAAATTGCAAATTAATAAATATTAATAATATTACTGGCATTTCTTTTAATTTCTTTCTTCTTACTTTTTGTAAAGTTAAAAGTTCTTTTAATCAAATAAAACTATCTAACAGTGTTAAAACAATCATATTTTTCACGGGGACTTAATTCAAATAGTTTTTATCTATTAAATTATACATAAATGTATAATTAAGCTAAAAATAAAGATAATATTTTTCAAGGGATGAAATATTTTTCAATATTTAAAGTGTACTTTTATCATCCCTGAATTTTAACATAACTATTTATTTTAAGTATTTATATATTACTCAACTTTCTAAACATTTTATTCTCACAATTTTTTAAAATTTTTTAATTAAATATTTAAGTGCATACTTTTGTAAGATAACCATTTATATCATAAATATGGTAAAAAAAGAATTTTACTAAATTTGAACAAAAGATTTTTCACTTTTTAATAATAATATTGAAGTTTCGTCAAATTTGCACTGATATTCGAGAATATGTGGAATTCGCATATCTCAAATTGTTACCTTATATTTATATTTAATTCATTAAAGTTCTGCATCCTAAGAAAATTTTTGAGAAAAAAAATTTTCTTCGGTTTTATGTGTGTTCTAATAACAAGCTTCAAGAGACTTAGTTTCTAAAACTTTTGAAAATTTCATCTTAAAACATTTTTTGAGGGTTTAAAAAGAAGCTTTATAGGAGCTTGTCAAATTTCTATGCATTGCTTCTGGAAGCTCTTCAAGACTATTAAGATTCACTTAACATTTTAAAAAGAAAAAAGCTCATTATAAAGGAAAAATATATAAAAGGAATTTCAAAATAATTCTTTGAAGAATCAGTATTTCACACAGAAAATCTCTTCACACACATACATTAGAAGTAAATTTAAATTGAAGCATTTAAATGAATATATATTAAAGTGCTTAATTAACTATCTTAAAAATATTAATGGAGCTGAAAAATTAGCATTTTCTCGATACTTTTCAATATTTTTTGAATTAAAATAACACTAAGGGTAATTTTGACTATGTTTTTTCTTTCATTATTGGATATATTTTGAAGTATAATTTTTTCCAGAGAGATACTTTTACTTGTGTTTTCTTAAATTTTCGAAAACAAAAAGTAGTTTTTGTTGATTCGTTTATTATTG
>JAPDSC010087593.1:1046-13790 GCA_026290005.1 Latrodectus geometricus | reverse complement strand
TACCATTGCATGAGTTTGCAGTTTAATGGTATCTTAATACTCATGCTTATAACCTTCAAGTTAGCTCCCACTTTAAGTTAAATTTAATAAATGCATCTGTTTATTTCAGATGTTTATAACTAAAATTGCATTTCAGAAACTAAAATCTATTATAGGTAATGAGCTAATTAATGCAAAGCAAATCGTTTTTTGAAAAAAATAGAATTGTTAGAACTTAAGAGTTATGCATTATTATGAAAGGGAAACATTTTGCTATCATTTTAAGTATAATGCAAATTTTGTGAAACAAAATTCTAATTTTTTCATAGTCACAAAAAAAAAAATGAAACCCATTCGTGTTGTCCATTAAACTATGCATAAAATCATTATAATATGCATAAAATGAAAAATTAAACTTTCAACAGCCATAAGTTCCCTTGCAGGGCTATACTGTAAAACTAAATCATACTTCTTTTTTAAGTTCTGCTTTATTTCCCTGCAACTAAGAAAGGAATTCCAAATTGATGTGCAAAAAATACAGATTAAAAAAAGGTTGAACTACGCAAAGAAAATGTGAAATCATATTCAAAACATTAGCGTAATGTTAATAGACTAAATATTATTACAAATGAATAATAAAAGTTGAAATTTAATTTCTTTTTCTCTTGTAAATTTTAATGTTTATAAAATACATTTACCTTATTCATATAATAATACTTGATTTATAGTACTTACAATTTTGAAAAATGGAAATAATTCTTTATTTTCAAATGTTTATTTTGGAATATTTCAATTTTAAAGTTCGTTTGCTATTAAACATCATTTTTCTAAAATGAGGGCTAATTAGAAAAAGTTGAAGTTTAAGGCGAATTCCTTAAGTACCACGCTTCCCCAAGCTTGGCTATGGATTCGATTCCATAACCAGTTTATTAGAAGGCCTAACCATTAGGTTGCCATCTTGACTTTACCTTACTAAAAGTATGGAAACAATGATGAATGTAAGATACTACTGTCATTTTACTATATTATTTTTATTAACCTTAAAATAATATCTGTTAACATTTATGTACTAACGTACAATATTTTTTTATTCATTATACGAGCATACATGAAATCTGCAAAATTGTTGTAATGAATTAACATAAAATTTTAGTTTTACATTAAAATTTCTGTTTTTTTTAATTTATCGGTGTACAATTTGGGAATTCCGTTATTGCCAAATGTACTAAGAATTTGCAATAATTCTGATTAGGAAAACATTATTATTGAATTTTCCTGCATTATCTGACTTTTTGTATTTGAAGTTTTTTATTTTGAGATTCATTTTCGATTTTTTAAATATCAGCTACACACATTTATTCGGAAAATATTTTTGCTTACATTTAAAGTTATTCTTTGCTTATGTTATAAATAGTTACGATTATCTTTAGAACCACACATGGCTTTGTGTCATCCAAAATATAAGCTGCATGGGCTTCACTATACATTCGAAAAATGTTTTATTTTTTCTTTATAACTCCTGTGCACACATGCACAATTTGAGGCAAGCATTAGCAATTCTTTTTTACTTCCACCCCTGCAAGAATCATTCCTTTTACAGCTAGGATCATAAATACGTGACTGGACTTAATCATCAAAGCGAATATAACCGAGATCAACTAGTTTGAAATACATATTTTAGTCTTTATTTGACGGGATACTTTTGCTTATAATACTTTTGTCCACTTTCTACAAAAACGTAAAAAAATAATCCTGTCACGTATTTATAGAGATCACAATACGTTTCCAGAGTTTGAAACTAAGTAATATTTAAAAATATTTTTGCTATAATGCTTTATTTATTCATTCCATCGAAAATATAAAAATATTTATACAGTATTTATTTTAAAATAACTTGGTCTATACAAGAAAATAGGTATTTAAATTGATTTAGACTGAATAGGTATCTAACTTACTTTATAATTTTAGAAATTAAACTTAGATTCTAAATAAATAAAATATATTTGAAAATCTGAGAAGAAAATTATCATCATTTTAATATTTAAAATTCAAATGCTTACTTAAATCAAGTGTTTTGGCAAACATACATACTTTTTACTTTTGCTATCGGAGTATATTTCTTACCTTAAGAACATACTTTTGGTGAAGAGTTGTATTTAAATTGGAAAAATCAAATTACATTTTCATTCTGTCCATACAAAAATAAGGATTTCTTGTTACGAAATTTTATTTGTTTGATTAAATTATTTCTACCTGGTCCAAAAGTGAGACAAATAAGGTCTGATCAGTATTTGTTTTTTACAGGTATTCTTAATGATGAGTAATGCTACTATCTCAGAAACAGCTGCAATCCATCTCAAAGTAAACATTTTGATGCAGTTCATTCTGTCCTTAATATTCTCCTATAGCAAGAAAACATTGAGGTAAGGTGTTAATATGGAACGGGACCACTTTTAATGTCTCCTTTTTCTATGTTTAGGAAAACTTACACACTTATATATTTTTTAAATAAATTCTTGGTTGCCCAAAAAGTTTATATGTTTCAAATTGGGCATTTCTAGCCATTCTCCCTATATTACATCATTATTCTAATAAATTTCACTTCTAAAGTAAAGTTAATATGTAAATAAATACATTTATATTTATTTTCTTCTTTAAACTGGAATAAAACATTTGAGATATTTATACTATTTGTAAAAGCCTTAAAGAGTATTATTATTATGTAAGTATTTTTTTTAGTATATTATATTAATATAATAGATATTAAAATATTTAACGTTTTTTAGGGAGTAAAATTTAAAAAATATATTATATGTTAAAATTTATATTAATGAATGAACTATTTCACAATAGAGTGGTTAAATTTCCTATTAAGGGTATTTTAATAATATAAATATAGAATATTATAATTACAGCCTTCATTTTAATTAAATATTTATCTCTGCAAAATATTTTTTTCAGAACTATGTGATAAAAAAGGATTTCATTATCTAGTACAAATAATAAAAAAATAAGAAAATGTAGAAGATTTTCTCTCTTGTCTTTTTATTTCATTAATATTAATTATTATGAGATTAAAGCTTAACTTTTTGCTGATAACATTGTCTGAATGTATTGTTTTATCGTTTATAATATAATCCTGTTTCTTCATCCTTCTGGATACAGGCTTCTTTTGAGAATTTCGGAATGCCAGTAATTAAACATGATATTTAACAAAAGAACAGTGTTTATAAAATTAACAATAGGATAAAATTTTATAAAAAATATTTATGAACTTATTTTTCTAGTCACATTTAATTTTTTATGCATAAATTAAAACAGAATCAGTCTGGGAAGGCTTTATTATTTAAAAAATAATTTAAGTTCCGTGATATTTCTTATGTACATTGGAAATTACTGCAAATTAATAACGAAAGTACTACTGTGACCAATAAGTGTCTGGTATAATCTATTAAGAGTGATTTGAAAAATAAAATCGTTTGAAATTTATTTATTATAACATTTTTTATCAGTTTTAGGACATCTATAATATTTTGAAACAATCACAAGAAAAGTATAATTTTATCATTTATGTACACTTGTTACAAAAAATTAAGGTGAAATCACAAAAATAGCTCTCGCAAAAATAACCCAATATCAATGAAATTTGAATATGTTAAGTAAAAAGAGATGAACTATATGACATTATTCAAAAAATGACACTGCTGTCGAAATACGTCACTTTCGAGGAGCATAATAATAGGTGTCTCAGAGCAAAGCGGCAACTGTTGCTGCGTGTTTGAAATTAGAAATCTGGTATAACGAAATTGTAACAATGGCCTCCAGGCATCAATTGACCTAACAATTTCGATGGAGAGCTATTATGACAATAGAGGCAGGACAAAGTCAGATAGAAATGGCTGAATGTGAATCTGTATGTGATTCATAATCTTTGGCAACAATTTCTGACCTTGGATACGGTATCCAAAAATGATCCTCCTCGACGGCCAGATGTTACCACAAGTGTCGATAACCGATTTTTGCCATAATGTACACTAAGATATAGAACCGCCACTTCGGCTGAACTCAGATATTTCAAGCTCCAAAAGAATGGTATCCATATCAACCATGCATCGAAGGATTTATGTGACGTAACCAGTCATTTGCATAGAGCACGTCAACCAGTCCAAGTTATGCGTGATCAATGGTTCTCTTTACGGATTAGTCCAGGTTTACATTCGAAAGCGATATTAGGCTAATTTTCTTTTGGGAGAACGTGGAATTCGTTTTCATTCATCAAACATTCGTAAAAGAGATGCATACGGATCAGGCAGCATTTGTGTTTAGTGTGGTATTTCTTTGAATGGACGAGCAGACCTCCATGTCTTTTCCCATAGAAATGTTAATGTTCATACCTACTGAGATGACATCCTGTATGCTTACGTGTGCCCTTATGCTGGGGCAATGATGCTTTTGTGCTACAGGATGATAATGCGAGACCACATAGAGCTTATCTTGTTGTGGATGCTTATCTTGAGCAGGATTGAGTGCATGCTGTGGCCAGCTCGATCACCGAAACTTAACCCAATTGAGCGTGTTTGGAACGCTCTACGAAAGAGTGTTGCTGTTATCAATCTCCCTCTCCCAAGACCCTAGGCAGCTTTCAATTGCTTTGGAGGAGCAATGGCTCGCGTTTCCGACACAATTAATCAATATACAAAATAATTAGGAGCATCACACATCGCTGCATGTGATGCATTATTTCATGAGGGGGATCAAACCCCGTATTAAAGGTACTTTTCCTATACCAAACTTATATCTCCCATTTGTTCATTGCATACATATGCAAATTTTTATAACACCATAATTGTCTGGTGTTTCTTTTTGAACTGTTTTGTTCCTTTCTATGTGTAGTATAATGAGTATATATTCCATTAGTTTAAGCGTATAACTTTTTGCGTAATAAATATTTTTGTAATTTTTCCTTAATTTATGATAACCAGTGTATTAAACTTGTGTATAAGAGAAGTATCGTTGCTTCAATTTAGCGAAATAGAAAATATTTTCCAGTAAGAACCATTTATTATTTTGTAATCTCAATCAAATAACTTACAAAAGCATTTAGAATGCTTCGTAAGACTTGCTTAAAGTAGACTATTTATTAAAAATAATAATGATTGCTCGGTATACAAAGTTCAAAGAAAGTAGAAAATTATTCGAAGTACAAAAAGACATTGAAATAAGGAATTGCAATTTAATTTATTAACTAAATGATTCGAGGAAAATTTGTTTATGTATTGAAACCAATTTTATTTATTTTTAATAGATTTTTTTAAATATATTTAATAAATGGTGGATGCTTCTTTTCTAATATACAATATATAATTTAAAATCTAAGTATTATATATCGTAAGACATTTTATCATAGCACTAAAATACTACACCTTATAAAATATACATCTTGAACAAAATATTAATTTTCCGAAATTTGAAATCAAAGTTTATTGTTATGGTAAATCTATATAAATCTTATCTCCCTGAATCTTTATAGTTTCATATCTTGTTGAATTCTGACTAACTGAAATTTAAGATTTTATAAAATTTCACTTTCGATTGTTGAGTAATGGCTAAATTTCTATTTCTCAAACAGCTATAGTGTTTTCGTAAATTCATATTGTTTTCAATTAACTGATAATATTCAATCAAATTATTTTACATTATTACTCATTTTTTAAATGTTTATTAGAGTATTTGATGTCCTTTTCTGAAACTTTTCAAGCAACATAAGAACATGTTTATTTCATATTTTGTGCGAAAAATTGTCATGTTTGTAATTACTTAGGCACAAATAAATAAAGCAAAATTAGTACTAGGTATTCTAATTTTGTATCTTTGAAAATTGTTTTTTTTTAAACAAACAAAATTATTACATTAATTGAATACAATATCCGCATTCATAAGGGTGATACTTGTGCAATTGATCATTCAATTAACATAATGTATTTCCAAAGAAATTTTTAAACAGATTTGCTTACCTGTAAAGTATTTTAGCAAATTTAATTTTACAAACGAAAATATGGCAAAGTTCAAGTAATATAACGAATATATAATTGTCTAAATATAAAAAATGATTGATATTTGTAAAACAAAATTTTCTTGATTAATAATAGAATATTTTTTCTTTATTTAGAAATTTATGTAGTTTTATTGGTATACTAAATTAAAGAATCGTGCATAAATAAATATATTTAATTAAATAAATAATTACATTAGATTATATAGTTAAAAATATAATATTATTAATGATAATATAATTAATAACTTAAAATATTTTTATACTAGTTATATCAATATTTTTTTTTAAAAAAGTCATTTTCTAAATATGAACATAAAATAATCATAACTTTTAAACAAACGGAAAATATGTGTGAAAAAAATGTGCACAAATTAAACCCCAGATGGCGCGCATTCATCCTAGGCAGAAGAAACCCTTAGGATACAAAAAGTAGAGACAAAGTGATACATTTATTATGTTTACATATTGCATACCTTATATAAATATTTAATTTTGTTTTAATTAAACTTATTAAATTTCAATTAATAGAACTTAAATCAAAAATAGAAATTTCTTCATTTAATCATTTTCCTATTAATGACAAAAATCAAAGTGTATATATTATAAAAATTAAACTATGTTATAAGTACTTTAGCAAATTGTAAACTACATTAATTTTATTTAATTGGTTTTCTTTATTTAAATCAACAATTAAATGTTAAATTCACTCTCACTCTACTAAAGTAAGCTTTTTTACAATATATCCAAAATAATGCTAACTTTTTTAACTTTGATTCTTGTATCAAATATGAATAAATACCAATTAAAATTTATTAATATAAAATAGAGAGTCAGGTTCATTGCTCTTAATATATTCTGATTTACATTAATAAATTATTCTTAAAGTATGGATCTCACAGTTTAATACAGTATCAAAATTTTTTCATTTGTTATAAAATTTTATAACATACATCCTTGGAAATTCGAAATATAGTGTGTGGCAAATGCAATAATGTTATATTTACATGTGTAGTTGAAGACAGAATTTTCAAAATAAAAATTATATTTGACGTTTTTATTGCCTTATAAAAATATTTTTGGTTGTTAAAGTAAAATTTCAATTAATGAGAAGGAATAATCTACATCATAACTATAATTATTTAAACGAAAAATGTATAAAATTTAATTTTTGTTTAGATGGAATTATTTATAACATACAATAATATATACAGAACTTCTATAGAACAATGGCAATACTTAAAAATTTACATCTTTGCCTTTGAAACAATGTTGATTGAATATAAGAAATGCAAATATTTGGTAATTTTATTTTAAAAGTATTCATATTTATTCCTTCCACCATATTAAATCCCTCAATTAACTATATAGATTTTTGTATCTTAGGAGACAAGTAAAGAAGTAATTACTTTTGTAGCATCAGGAGTTTTAAAAATTAATCCTTTGCTTACAATTAAAATCATCTTTTATGAATTTCATTTTGAAATTAGTTGCTACTTTTTATTAAATTCCAGTGATTTAATCACAAGAAAAAATTAGTAAAGCTTCAATCTGATGAGTAATTGGCATTATGTTGACAAATTTTCAATCAAGATTTACAGAACTCAAAATTTCTCCCTTGTCTTAACATTGTTGAATTCTTATATAGCTAATATGCATAGTCTAAATTTCATTATTCCCCATTACATAATTTTGGTAATTATAAATGTGATCACTCGCACCAATGTTAACATGTAAACTTAGAAGACCACATTTTATAAATATCACTCTGTTAGAGTTGGTACAAAATCGAACTGTCTGGAGCAGCGTATATTTCATCCTCCTATTCCGAAGGCTGTATTACTTCTTGGAACTTTAGAACTTCTTTTTCTTCACGCGTAAAAAAATCATTTCATTTTACAGCCGAGATCATAAATACGTGACTGGACTTAATCGATAAAACATTTATAGGTGATATTAACTAGTTTGGAATGCATATTTTTGGTGTTATTTAAAGTTTCGATTACGTGCTTGCCAGGAGTATTCTCATATTTCATAGTTTCATAAAGATATTTTAGCGTTTTAAACACACATAAATGTGTATATCCATTGTTTAAAAATGAACTGTGTAATAGCCTATTACTTTCCGTTTATAGAAAATATAAGTTATTCTGAAAGTGTCTTCATTTTATTATGCACTACTGCTTTAACTTGCACAAAAATAGTTTGGAGTAGTGAAATACGATTTATAGTTATTATTCAGTTTTAAACATTTAGAGTGTGTTTATATAAATTATTATAATAATTTGCTTAACATTTTGTATGACAGAACAAATGTATCTCAAAGAAATCATAGAATATTTAACTTACTTCTTAAAATGGAAGAAATGAAATGTTTCTTTTAAAACATTGATTTTTTTTACATAATAAACAATGAAGAGTGATATGTGTTTGATGATTATTTAAGTTAACTTTTATAAAAGAGTATTTCTATTTAAGGAACATTATAAAATAAAAAAAGGTCACTCCTATGCAACACTTGTGATTGATTCCTCTAAGAAAATGTATTCAAAATATATTCATTATTTAATACGGTTTTATAAGTTTCTTTTATTATAAAGGAGATCTTAATTTGCAAATTATTTCATTAGCTTATAAATAAATAAAAACTTGTTTAAATTTAATATAATATAAATAATTTATTACGTAAAATTGTCCGTTTCAAATTACTACAATTATGGAGAATTATCGATTAAAGAAAGGTTTCTTTTACGACCATTATTTCAAAGCGCTTTCTTTAAACTGAAGATTCCCAAAAATACTAAATTTTAATTTCATTTTCGTAAAAGTCAGAAGATGACTTGTAACTAAATATAGACAAGTGAGGGAAATTTAACAGAGGTTATGAGTGCAAAATGCTCCACAGTGTTATATATTTTCGCTTCTGAAATCTTCAATTGATTGTTAATTATCAGTTACACATTTCAAAATACTCATAAAAAATTATTCAAATTATTTAGTTTTTGTTCTAATTAAAATTTTTTTCTTTTGCATTTATTCTTTATAGTGTGTAATATTTCAATATATTATTTTTCAATATATTTTGACAATTTTGTTTTTGTGTGAATCTCTTTATTGCAAGATATGAAAAAACATTATTTTCTCTTCATTTCCTTACCAATTTTATAGCTATTATTATCATTTATACTGCTGAAGTATCTTCAATTTTTTGCCTTT
Source organism: Latrodectus geometricus (assembly GCA_026290005.1). NCBI lineage: Eukaryota > Metazoa > Arthropoda > Arachnida > Araneae > Theridiidae > Latrodectus > Latrodectus geometricus. Next base: position 4,543 of record JAPDSC010087593.1, on the reverse strand, counting down.
ATTGCTTCTGTTATTCAAATTCTTTATTAATAAAAAGAATAAGGAAGAACGCGCTATCAGGACAAACAGATTTAAAAAAGAGTGACATTACTTTCATTTTTCCTATTTTTATTTTTGTTGTTGTTATTGTTTCCAATCTCTCAGAGATCTAGCATCAGCTAGATCAAATCCATGACACCTTGAAACCTAGCGAAGTCGAGCACCAGTAGTGGATTTCCGCGAACATCCACCACAGTGAATCCCAAACAATCCAGGATGTGATCGGGGGAAGCCGGCTTTAGATTTCATTTATTGCACAATGAAAAGACTTTGTGCCCAGAGTCGAAAGTCATGCATTTCAGATGCCCACTTCCAAGTCTCGAGATGGCCTTTTGATCATGTCTGTCACCCACGAAATTCAACGCGTCCCCGAGGTCTTACTGCTAAACCAGGGATGGGCAAGATGTGCGAGACAGACTTGCCTCACTTCTTTTTTCTTTAAAATGAAAAGTTCTTTGTAAGTTAGTGTGTAGTCCCCATTGGGCAACTCGGAACTTCCTCTTTTAGCCGAGATGTCTGCAGCTTTGTTGCCAGGGATGTTAACATGGAAGGGAATCCACTGAAAGTGGACTTTCCTACCCTTGGCAAGATTTTTAAGATCGGTGATTATCTGCATGCCCACATAGTCGCGTATTCCACTCCAGTCTTGTATGTATTGTATCGAGCTTCGACCAATTATTTTATTTTTAAATTTGACTTTTTACTGATTTTATATATACTTTTTTTACATACACAAATTTACATATCGCATTATGTTAAAAAATTATTTTTCGAGTAAAAGACATATATTTCAGAGCTGACATTTGTAGCCATTTCCATGAATTTTACTAATTGTTCTGTATTATTTTTTATTTCATGGCATTTTTTTTATTATTATTGTATTTTATATTATTGCACAGGGATATATACACTGAGTTTTTGCATTCATTCCTGATTAATAATTTAATTTTTTATACTATTTGTTTTTGAATGAATGATTTTGCTGCCTTTTACTTTTTTCCGTGGTTCTTATAATATTCTGTATCAGATAGTATTACTAAACTTTCCTTCTTCTATATCGAAATAGTAATTCGATTGTGAATCAAATTGCACATGTTTAGGAAGAATAATCACAAACAAAATTACAGATGGTAATTTTAATTTAATTTTCAAAGTATCACAAAATAAAACAAGCATTTGAAATCAAATATGGCTTGAGAAGCCAATAGTTGCATTCATGAGACTGGCTTCTTTTACACTCATAATTTACAGGTAAATCTGATTAAAATAGCCCAAACAATTAACTAATTATTAACGTTGAGATTGAAATTTCCAATGCTAAAAATACTTATACATAAAATGGCTTAGAAAGCCTGAATAGTTATTTAATTATTCATGATGAGACTGACTCCACCAAATCATAACAATCATTTAAAATATGGCTTAGGAAGCCAAAGCAGAATTGTAGTTAAAAAGTTCATGTCCTCCATGTACAACACATGTCCCGAGTTATCGCGGTATTATCTGTTATCTTTTTTTTAAGTCCCAAAGGGGGGTGGAGGATAGAACTTAGGTGCTTCAATTTTCACAGAGTTGCTAAAAAATATTCTGGTTAACGGCTTGTGAAATAAACAGACAGATGTGGAACAAACCAGATTTGTCTTTACACTTTAGTTTAATAAATATGTTTTATCTATTTCATATTTTAATGAATATATGAATTCATTTTAATGAATATATTCAATAATTTTGCATATTTCATAATGCTGTTATCATATTTCAAATTGAAAATAATTGAAGATTAAATCTCAACTTTTTCACAGCTTAAAAATTATAAACAATAAATGAGGAGGATATTTAAGTTTATTCATTAAATTGTAAAACACTTGGAATTAATTATACTTTATATATTTATGGTTAGGGATTCTAAGTCCTCTAACTTACATTTTGAATTATAGATATATTGAAACGTAATTGAAAATAAATATATTTGTGATAGCTTAGCTTTTGCTGGAAATGCATAGTTCATTTGGTATTTTACATAGAAACCTTAACAATGTAATTATTTCTTACGAAAGTAATCTTCGTAACCTATAAGTGCCTAGCTTTTAAAAGATTAAATAAATAGAATGTAGAATGATTGATAATATATATTTCTAAAAGTAAAACTTCAAGAAATATGTGAGAAGTCTAAACAAAATTATGTGACTATGAACAATAGGATTTTTCATTCACTCATAGAATATTTGTGCACTTTATATCGAAACGAAACTTGTTTCATTACAAATAAATACTTTCAGATTATTCCTTCTATTATTTTTACAAGTTCAGTACCAATGTAAGCCACACCAATAGGTTATAAATATTTTATGTAAGTTATACCACATAATGTTATCTAAAATACATATCTGATTTTTTTGCAGCCAATTTTGACTGAGTTATCTTAATAAAAATAATTTTCTCGCAAAAATTATAAAAATGTTATAATATTTTTATACTTGAAGTTCCATATTTCTTATTGAATACGACAGAGTAATCGAAAAACTGCATTTAAAATAACAACACTGTTATATTTGGGACTATTTTTAAGCTCAATACTTCCGTGACAGTAACACTACATGATGTTATGTACAATGATGGATTGAAGAAAATAAAATGTTCAATCATTTTTGGATAACATATTTTTCACACAAATCATGATACAAAAAAAAATCTTGATATTCCAAGAGTGACAACAATGGTTTTATGTAATACGATTTAAGGATGATAAAAGATGTATAAATACTTATACACATTTTTCTAGCATTATAAATGTCAAATATATATTTCAGTCTAAACTTAATTTCCAAGCTTGTTTTTTCGTTTTGGAGTAGAAAGTGCGAGAAAAATTAACTGCAAAATTTCAAACTATCACTGTCAAATGAAACTTAAATTTATTTTGTTACATACAAAAGTAAATATTTTTTGAATATATGCAATCCCAAAAAAGTAAATCATATCTAAAAAATGTAATTTAATGAACTATAAATAATTTTCTAAACAACAAAAACAGCAAACAGTTCGTGAGTGTACATTGATAACATTTGATAAATTTTAACATGTTTTAACAAATCTTGAAAAGAAGTATGGATGTGAACAGCGTAAAAATTTTATACATATTCAATTTAAACATGTTTTATTGTTTACATTGAATGGAATTGAATTTCAAGAACTACACAATGTATGGATTAATGAAAGTAAGGAAATTACTTTATATATCTTTACTATCTTTTCGAATCTTAACATTTAACCTGAAATACTCTTTACAAACGAACGCGTCTCGTATGATACTCGTTCGGCCAGCTCTGTTTTCCTTCATAACTACTCTGAGCTAGGTATTTCTTATTTGTATAGTTAAAGTTTAGTATTGTATGTTAAACATTTATACATACATGTATATATATATATATATATATATATATATATATATATATATATAC